>JZKD02S1815669.1:17612-33626 GCA_000966675.3 Picea glauca
AGGTGAGGTAGCATACCCCTGATGAACCACTCCTTATGCTGTACCTCCTAGATCATGTAGCTTAGGTGACTCATCAAATTCTGGAACCGCTGGTCGTATTCCCAGACTCTTTTCCGGAGACATACATTTCAATTTCTTATGGAAAAGTTCAACGTAAAGATGGATGCTTGTATATAGATATATATTAATTCTAACTTGCACTGCATTGTAAGTTGGCACCTTGTTCATGCATGGAGAAGTGAAGTTGTTAGGGGAATCCAGGGAAATTCACAAACATATATACAAGTATGCATTCTTGGATTAATTAACGCAAAAGCTATTACCAGACCCTCACGCTAATTAACGCAAAAGATATTACCAGACCCTCACGGATAAACTTAATAATGAGCGAACGCTATATACTGCCGAGGCAGTATAATAAGGCCTTTAAGGGCAACCCAGTCAGGTCAACCCAACCAGTAAGGATCCCTCAATAGCTGACCTAACCTGTAGTTATGGTGGTAGTTATATAAGAGTATTATGTCACGAAGTGTACACCAAGAACGAAGTGTAGACCAAAGAGAGAGGAATTAATACTCTTCATCATTAGATGCAAGGTTAGGTCTTCATCATTAAATGCAAGGTTAGGTTATTTGAGGGGAATAATTAAATAATATCTCAACAAAACTTCTTGTCTGCCCCGAAGCTGGCCGTCAATCTCTAAATAACTTGGATGAACACAGCTACCTCCCCTCCCTGAATGGCTCAACCTAGCCCCTCTCCCTGGGTCTACACCTACCTGCCCTCCCAGATCTGAATGGGTCTATCTACCTGCCCTTGCTGAATGTCTCTATCCCCTCCATCGTGTAGTTCTGATCTAGTGCCATAGAAGTAGCTGGCCTGGGCGGACTGACTGTGCCTTACGCGGACTGCTACTGGGCGTACTGTTAGCTCTACGCTCAAGCAATACTTTTACAGGTTATGTCAAACAATGTAGAGAGAAGTTGTTTAATTTTCAAATAAATATTAAAAAAGTTATATTAATATTTAAAAAAAAAAAAATAGATGTACAATTAACATCAAATCGTTTTATACTATTTGTTTAATATGTTCTTTCCGTGCCCGCAGGGGTGTAGACCGGCAAGTGCCGTGTAAATGGAAGGAACTATGTAAAATGAGGTTTCAAGGTCGATTCTCACCCCGATTTACTCGGAGGGCGTGCTTGCCGGCTGTGCCCCTAGGGGTTATAAGGCAGCCGGCAGAATTCGACCCGGTCCAAGGTGGAAGGGAATATTAAATGGGTTTATATTATTTAATTAACATTTAAAAATGTTAAAAATAAAATAAAATATTTAATTATTTAATTTTAATAATTATGTTAAAATTGTTTGTTTTTAGTTTTGAGGTGTAGGATAGTCACGTTCAGATGATTTTAGGGGCTAAATTTAGTTTATGGGCTAATTTTTCATGGTTTTTTCCAAAAAAAGATTTGTTATTCTAAAAATGATTCGCCCAAATTTTATAGGATAAAATTATTTTAACTTAAAAATTGCCAAAATTTTATACAAACTATATAAAATCTTTAGAATTTTGAATATTTTTACAAAAATGTCACGAAACATTTATAGATGGCATATGAAGGGTTAGTAAGATTCGCCAAGATTTCAGGCGGGAGAAAATTTTTGAAAATGGCGATGGCGTTTCAGGCGTTCCAGATCCACTTTGATCCAGGCAATCCTTGGGTTGTCACTGGATAGATGCAGGCGGGAGAAAAATTTTGAAAATGGCGATGGCGTTTCAGGCGTTCCAGATCCACTTTGATCCAGGCAATCCTTGGGTTGTCACTGGTCATCACTAAAAAGCTTCTCCTCCTTCTTTCCCGCCGATTGTAAGTAGCTTTTTACCTTGTCGGCTGTCGTCCTTTGTCTCCTTACCAAAGCTTTCTTCGTTGGCTATCCTGGAGCGCGCAACAGAATCATACAACACTGTCTGTTTCAGGCAATGGGTAGTTACCGGTCATCACTAATAAGCTTTTTCCTCCTTTCCCGCCGGTTGTAAGTAGCATTTTACCTTGTCGGTTGTCGTCCTTTGTCTTCCCACCAAAGTTTTCTCGTTGGCTATCCTGGAGCGTGCAACAATATCATACAACACTGTGTGTTTGTGTCCTGTCTTTCTTCTCGGACAGAGACTGTCCCACTGTCTTGGAATACACAGTTCTTGTCTCCATTTAGCTCCTTTCCTCCTGAAAGGGGCTTGTTCCTGATCTCTATTGACCTTTGAGGGATATCTTGTCTTCTTGCTCTTTTAGAGACCTTCACTTTGTCTTGGATTGAGCACCACAGCTCTGGCTCGACTTCCCTGTCTCCTTTCCTGACAGTCCATCTCTGCCTTTGTTTTTCCAACGCACTGACCTGTCCCTTTCCTCCCTTTTGGCTTCCAGGTGGGCTTTTAGTGGTCCCCTTACCTTTCCATAATGGATTCACTGTCCGATACTCTTTTGAATCCAGCTGATGAACTCCTTTGGAAACGGGTCGGATTTTTTGAACATGTGGACTCCCTAGAAAAAAGCTCTAAGTCAATCCTCCCATTGCCTGCTACCCTCCACCGTTCCTCGTTTTTTGTTCTCCCAGTTGTAGCTGACCATCCCCCGAGAATTGCTCCACCCGACTCTAGCAGAACTCTCCCCACTCCTTCCTACTCTCCAGCTGCATCGGTAGCCCCATCTCCTCCTTCTTCACCCCGAGTGCCTCCTCCTGGTCGCAAAGCTTGGAAGACAAACAAGAAAACCAAGAGGTTGATTTTGGGAGACGGAGTGGGTCTAGTAGACCTCTGTAAAATGTCTGTTTGTACTCTGGTAGGCCGAATCTCATACAAGTCTATGAATCCACAACCTCTGGAGGACTGGGTTAAGAAAAACTGGCTTCCTCTCCTGGGATACTGCCCGGAGATTCTTTACCTCAAAAGAGGCTGGCTGGGCTTTCATTGCAGAACCCCGGAAGATTCCTCTCAGTTATTATCCTCTCTTTGGGTCTTTGGCGGCAACAGCCTTATGCTAAAACGCTGGACTCTGGCCTTCAATCCGGACACCGATTATTTTCCTCTCAGACACTTATGGGTACTTCTACCGGGTCTCCCTCTTCATTTCTGGAACAAAGATGCTATCAGAGCGATTGGTGACTCTTTGGGGAGATTCATCTCTTTTGACTCAACTTCACTTATGGGCTCCTCGAGGAAGATCACAAAGATTCTGGTTGAAATAGATATAACTGCTGGACTGCTAGAAAACTTGGAGATCGATTGGCGTGGCCGGAAGTATCTGCAGATCCTGGACTATCTCGGCATTCCCTTCCGATGCAACATCTGCCGAGAAATGGGTCATCTACGTCGATCCTGTCCGGGTAAGTCCATTTCCTTTACTTCCGAAGATGAGGAGCTCCATCTCAACCCTCCAGAGTATTTGGCCCCTGACCCTTCTCTAGATTTTCCGGTTGCTCCGTTTGTCCCCTCTTCCCCCCCTTCACCAGGCCATGCGCTCTCCCTATCGACTAAAATTTCTTACCTCTGTCCTATTCTCTACAGATCTCTCTCCACAGCTGAAAGGGAAACCATTAATCTCTCACCTTGGCTTACCAACCCCCTATCTCCTCCTCCCCCTCTTGCTTCTGATCAATCATCAAGTTTCATCACACCAAACCTTCCCCTCGATTCCCATCCTCTCCCATCCTCTCTAATCACTCTCCCGACTACCCACTTACCCTCTATACCTCCATCTTCTACTACACAGTTAGCCGCTCAGACCTGATCTTTTAACCCTGAAGTTGACCCTCTTGACTCCCAAACTCCACGATGGGTACCTGGTAATACAAATAATATCTTGTTAACGCCAGAAACTCCACTATCCTCCACTCAGCCGGCCGAAAAGCCCAGTTCTTCGAGCCCTCCCATTGATCCTCTAGATTCTCAAGTTTTACCTCCTGGCTTCAGTCAACAGCCTGATTCAGAGGATTCACTTTTGTCAGCTTTAAACTCAACCTTTCCACCTTTCTCACCGGATTCCACTACCCAGCTTCCCATATATTGTGGGAATGATCTCATCCCTTCCTCATCAACGGCGGACGTTTCTTCTTCACAGCTTGCTCCAAACGTTCAAAAAACCTTCTCTTGGTCACGTGGTTTGGGAGTCGAACTGTCACCCCTTCAAACAAGGAGTTCCAGAAAAAAAAAGGAAGCACTAAACTCCTCTCAGTCTACTCCTACCGATCCAGCACAAAGTGGAAAGGCCCTTAGAGCAATGAAGGCCATTGCTCGTTCTAAATGATTGTGCTCTCTCTTAATGTGCGTGGATTGGGAGGTCTCCACAAGACGGCCTCTTTTCGTAAACTTCTCGACAACTCTAATCCTAACATCATACTTCTACAAGAGACCCTCTCTACTGAACAAATTTCGAGGTCTTTCCTTCATTCTTTTCGCCCCTCCTGGGTTACAGCAGCTGTAAACGCTTCAGGCAAATCTGGTGGCTTATTAGTGGCTTGGGATCCGGGGTACTTTGACCTGGTCCCTTTTATCACCTGTGGTGGCATTCTGCTGAGGGGGCGCTGTTTGGCCACCAATCATGACATTGCTTTCTTAAACGTTTATGGTCCTTGTCAAAACAAGGTTCGTTTCTGGTCGGCTCTTGCAGATAGTGGTATTCTCTCCACCCCTAACCTCATTTTAGGTGGCGATTTAAATATCACATTATCGCTCAGAGTCTCTGATACCCAACTTGGTGTGCAAGGTATGGAATTGTTTTGTGAACTCCGACACCGTTTGGTCTCTCTTGATGTAGTGTTGTTCATCTCGTGTATTGATCATCGTAGTTTCCCAAAAGGTAATATTGTTCCTTAATGGCATCCATAAAAGAGTCTCAAGTCGGCTCGGCCCCAAATATTCCAGACTCCTCTGTGGAGTTTTTCTCATAGTGAGTCTCCCACCAATGTTTGACATAGTGGATCACCTTGAGGAGTGAAAAGGTGATATTTTCCCTATTGGAAAAATTGTGGATAGAGAAATAACCTTCTAGTAGATTTAATCACTTTTCCAAAGCATCTGCATTTATTTGACCTTCAAATATGAGAATATCAAAATTAACTTGTACCTTGAATGGGGAAGAGCCTGCAAAGTGGTTGCTTGATGAAGATGCATCTGTTGTTGTCGACAATCGTCAGAGGACTTCGGTAAATTGATCCATCATCTCGTTCCTCTGTTTCATGAGGAATTTCTGGAGCAACAACTTAATAGGACCTCCTACTCCCTTGTCTCTTTATTATTCTACCATGGGAGGCTGCTCGGGCTGGAAAGAGTAGTTTTATTCAAGAGAAACTAGCTTGAAACCCAACTCTCTATACCATGACTGTGTTGAGGACATGCACTAAGAAACGACAAAGAGAAGACTGCTTTGATACAAATGATCTAGATTTATGAGGGAACGAAATGAAGCATATAAATAAGACAAAAACACAGAGATACAATAATACTCAATTTCTATTAAAGACTGAAATATGCAAAGATTGTAAAAGAAAATGTAGAGTGAAATGAACTCTCTAGAATGGTGATAGCTTATCTCTGAGAAGAGATGTGAAGGATACGTGCATTCACAAGAGGATGGTTACAATGAGGCTTCAAAGACCTTTCTAACATAAATAATAAATGAGAAAACCCTAAACATCCAAAACCCTGACCCCGAAAGATGAAACGCCAAAAGGTTTGTGGGCCCCGATGGGGGTAGTTAATACGTCAACTTCCCTAGGGTATAACTTTTGCATACGATCTCCATTTGGGGCACTCGATACCTCATTGGAAAGGTCTATCCAAGGAGTATACATTCCGAATGGCCTAATATAGCCCCCCGCTAACTATTTGGCACTGCCACACTAAAAAAAAACATCATTTAGGGCCTCAAAATGGCCCCAGAAGTTTCAGACCCAAAAAACTGTAGGAAAACTGCCAAAGTGAAAACTGTATGTCGAGCTAGTGGAATAGGTGGGAGACCACTAATGTCCATCTGGATCAAGGTGATATGAAGAGTTCTCTAAGTAAAACTATGTTTATAGCATAGGAAAATAAAGTGATGGAGGATTGAGATTAGTGCCTATCCAAGTTGGGAAAATGGAGTCAATAAAGGAATCAAGAGGGATCAAAATGGGTGAATGGGGTGGTGAGAAGTATTTATACTGTTATTCCCATTTTGTGGGATAACTAAGGAGATAATGTCTCGAGGCCCTCAGGTTGCAGATATGGAGTGTCGAGAGACTACATACCAATGCACTCTTAGTGCATTTAGGGTTTCCCCTCAGTAAAAAGGGCCCAAAAAATCTCCATGAAGCTCATAACATGGCTTTAGAGATTGAGTCAAATATCTCCTTGTCCAAGGAAGGACACCTCTTTACCCCAGATGCTCTTAGTTTGGAGASATTAGTTTTCCTTGAGACCTTTACTRATAATTTCCAAGAAGAAGGGGAACAAATCATCAACTGACAAGAGGTTGAGGAGAAGGATCCTAATGAGGTCTTCCAATCCCATGAGGAAGAGCAAGGGATTACTCATTCTTCTTCCGAGGATGATGAAGACGTGGTTGAAGAGCGAGAGTCTGAAGATATCAAACACGATGATGAAGCATTGATGTGTGCTCCTCCCTCCGATGAGGCCATCCAAAATCCCATTTTTCCTGCACAAGAAGAAGAGGATGAGGTTAGTCACTTTCCTTTTCAGGTTTTTAACAATACCTTATTCTATGATTCAGAGAATGAAAAAGAAATGAAATCCTTGGACAAGCTAGATCCTCTATATTATAAAGTTGAATATGTAGTGCAAGTTTTCCATTTGATGCAGTTATCCAAATCCTTGAAGATCTTGTACAGGAAGAAGTAAGCACAATGAGTTATTTCCCTTTCCAAATTTTTAATGATCCTTCATCTTATGATGTGGAAAGTGAAGAAGTATTGGATGTTTTAACCCCTTCATGCTATGATGAAGATGATGACTTTGTTGATAAAATTGATGAATTCATACATGTCGGAAAGTGTAAATGGGATGTAATGGGATATGATGGGGATCCCATTTACGACATTGAGGGACATTTCCAAAAGTTTCCTTTGCAATTATCATATGAGGTTACTAATAATTCTGACATCTGGCAACAGGGAAATGATATAGTTACAGATATCTCCAAGGGTGACCTAGTTCTATGTCCTCCTAATGATTTTCGATCATACCTCGAAGATTTTGATGAGCATCCTTTTGAGCACTTGGATTTACTCTATGAAGAATATTATCAACCACCGTTGTGCTCAGATCTTGATAGAGGTGAAGACATTGCTTGTCCAACTCATGGTACTTGTGACAAGGTTATCCAACTCCCTTTTACTTTACTTCGTTGTGTCACTAAGGGTGTAGTTGGGAAACCTGTCCCTTGTATTGAGTTTTCTTCAGCACAAAGCCTTCTTTTAGAATTCAAGGATAGGTTGAATACTTTGAGAAGAATTCTATTATGTCACTCTTTCAACTTTACCTTAGAAATTTGCCAATCATTCTCTAGGTTTTATTAGTCCTTTCTCGGACTTCAGGATGTGATGATATCAAAGGTAGCCAACCTTCGGACTCTTTAAATCAACCTTCTGAGCCTTTGGTTTTTCACGATCCCTTTCTGAGATGGATTAAGTATTTTCCTAGAAGTCGGACTTGGCATGATTTTGTCCCTCCCTCTCTCCCGCCTCCAAGAGCTAGACTCTACGATTTTCGATGATGTGATACATGTTCTAACTCATGTTATTTTTGTGCTTAACTTGTCATTGTTTTAGTTCATGATGAAGCACAGAGGCAGGCATTACGAGACATTGCTAGGATGGTTTCACTGGCTATTTGACTACACCTAGCATTCAACCAACAGGTAAGTAGAGGTAAGTAGGTAGGCATTTGCATTCATTGTATATACCATCTGCATTTCATGCTAGAGTAGTTGTATTTCCATTTGTACATATGATTTCTTACTTGTATTTTGTTTTATCATATATGAGCCAGGGGTGATATCACCACCCCAAATGATTACTGATCGTTTCTGTTGAGATCGAGTAGGTCAGAGGTCATACCAGAGATGTTGAGGTTCTCATGCGCTCTATGGTGAGCACATGTCCCCAAGTTGGAGCAAGATGTTATCCCCTATTCTAGGGATAACTAAGGAGATTATGTCTCTAGGCCCACAAGTCCTAGACATGGAGTTCCAAGAGCCATATTTTCTTGAGCCTGGCCTTGGAGGGCCCATCCTTCTTCTTCAGCGCCTCCATTTTTTCAATAGCAACAACATCCATCCCATCGGCCTGGTTCTGAAGTAGAAGTGGGTCTTGCTCCATGAGGTAATGAGTCTGGGTATCATGGTATGTGTCACTCTTATTCTCAAAGCATTTGAATATGTGCATTTAATTCTCTTTTGCTTCGTGACGTGTGCTTGGAATTTATGCCTTTTGACTTGTGCATACCTAGGGGGGATGACAGAATTCCCTAGCAAGTTAGTTTCCTTAGGAGTGAGTTGCCACTAGTTGGGTTTATGAAAGGTCATCATCCATTCCTTCCATACTTATCACTTTTCATCATCCTCCATCTCATCTATCCCCTACATTGGTTCGGGCATTAGGTTTGCCAAGCGGTTTTATCACAAAAATGTTCCACCACCCAGAAGAGTTAGATTTCAGGATTAGCAGTAGTCAGAACAAAAAGGATCTCAAGAAGAAGATGGGTTCAGAAGAGTAACTCATTTCAAAAGATCTTCAAATCCCAGGTATCAAACTATCTTCTTTGGTTTATGTTATTCATGTAACAATTTTGGACATAAAGTGTAAATTGTAGAGAAAATAGCAGAAACATAAACAACTATGAAAGTTATGCACAAAATGGTTATCCAAGAGGGCCTAGTGAAACACAGAGAATAAGCTACAAAAAGTTTGAATCCTTGAGCACTGAAGTGAAATGCTACAAGTGCAACAAATTTGGACACTGTTGAGGGGTCCTAAAGCCCTTTAACTCAACAACAGGAACCAAACCCGCCACAGAGGCCCAATTAGAGTTTTCACCGTTTGATGGTGGAATGGTTCTCCATATATTTCGATCTAGCTAATTTGTCGATGGGCTTTACGTAGTGATTGACATGATATCTTCCTATGAAACTTCCTTCTTCAGTTTAAACGTTCTCTTTTTGTCTTTTCTTTTATTAGATGAGTCTGATAAAATGATGTGTGCTAGTATAAACCAACCGGTGGAAGGGAGTCTTAATTACTAAAGAAGGCCGAGCTTGGGATAACCCTCTTGCTCAAGCATGGAGACAAAGATATTCACACCTGTTACAAGCCTGGTACTAATACATTAACTTGCTGGTATTTAAATTATTGACCGAGATACAATTATTGTAAGAGAATATGCATGTAATAAGATGATGGAAAGAAAAACAGTTTCCTTAGCTCTAACATTAATCACACATTAACACAACGATTTTCTTTCCATCATTAAGAATAAGAACCGCAAAAATATTGAAACAGATAACTTATCAATAGATTCAGAAACTCTTACTCGTTACAGCATCAATTATTGAAATAAAGTTGTAAGTAATTCCTCCTCAATCCAATCATATAATGCCTTTGATAAAAACAATATTTTGTCTCCGGTCCTAAACATGACTTTTCGATTAAGGTAGTTCAGAAATAGTTCTTTACAATTTCAAAAATGGGGGTCTTTACCCAAAACCTTCGACCCTTGCTAAAAGGCCAATCCATTTATTTATAATGAATCGCTAACTAAAAATAGCTACTACAAGTGCAAGTTAAGTAAAACAAAATATCGCCACGCGGCGCTTGATCTCTTTGTTCTTTGAGAATCATCTCATTGGTTTACAGGGAGTGGATGATTCTTCTCATACTCCAACCACTTGACGAAGATATCCTCGCATGCGTTTGCATATGGGAACCTATGTTGGTCCATCGAGGCCGAACAAATTTCTTTTATTTCTACTGTCTGTTCTCTATATTTGACTACTTTAATGCTCAACCACTGCAGAACTGCAAGAGCCTTGATCGGATGCTCCATAAATTGTTGTACTTGACCTAGTTCCATGCTTGCCACCTGTTCGATCTCTTTTGTCCATGCCGAGTCATGTTTTGCATGTCGCCTAACTACGTCATGCAGGTCGACAAAGTCTTCTAGTGAGCCAAATTCTAGGAGACCGATGCCTTTCATCTCCTGATTAATATTTTCCCAGCCCTTTTCACATTCGGCCCACTTATTTTGAATCTCCCGCTGAGGTTCCTAAGCCATCTTCACCCAGTATTCGACTACTTTCCTGATCTGGGTGATATTGCTCTCCCTTAGCACCCGAATACCGTGCTCTTCGGCATCTCGACCATTTTGTACTGCACTGATGTAATCAACCCTTTCTACCTCCTGGTATGATTTCTCATACCACCTTTCCACGTCTTTGCAGGTTGCTAGTGCCATAAGGGTGTCCTCCTGGAAATCTGCTATACCTACAGGGAAAAGGTGTCGTTCATTTGTGAATTTGGCTTAAGCATCTTGGAATTCACTTCTCAAAAACACCATGGCCTGCGTGGAGTCTTGATAGTATTTTTCCAAATGGGGCAGATGCTCCAACTCCTTAATTGCAGTGGCCAACTCCTTCTTATCTCTCCTTGCTCTATCCAATGTAGCATCCATGATAGCCTTCCCTGCACCGATAAGCTCGAATGTCTTGGCGTGTTCTGTGTTGAGCAACTTCTCCTCTATAGTGATGAGAATCGAGCTATCCAATGTGAACCTTCTCTTCTTAGTGGTTCTCGTCATGATGGATTTTCTCTTCCTGTCATAGGCGATCGCTTGTATGTCAGCGACCTCATCAACAAGTTCGGGGATTTGTTGTGCTCCCCAGGTTAGAGTATTTCCTAGACTCTCAGTTGTGCATCTGTTCTAGGATTGGTTCTTGAACTTCTTTCATATGTTCTGATGGCGCAACCTTCATTTGTTTTTCATCGATTGGTTGGGTATCGACCAAAATTGAAGAACCAGGGTTAGGTTCGGTACTTACTTGGTAATCGGTTGTTGAGGTGTCGATTTCTTGCTATTGAACTTTCTCTTTCTGACCACCCGATCCTAGCTCATCCTTCGAGCTGTCTTTTGGGGTCCTCGGCAGGTCGAGCAACTTAGTATCTAAGGCACTTTCAACCTCATGGTCGCTCTATGGAAGGTTTTGAAACGGAGCATCGGGACTTGGGGTAGATGCTTTCACGGGTTCCTTCTCCTTTGTAACTGGAGTTATCAGGGAAACCTCCGAACTCTCCTCGTCATCATATATGGTTATTAGGTCAAACAGGGGATTTGGTACACTTGTTCCACCTGGCGTCCTTGATACCTCAGGCTGGGTTGGAATTGTCCCTGGTGATCTGATCTATGGTGATGGAACTTCAGGGTTTTCCAAAGCGATAATTTCTTCAAGGCATATCGGCTCTAAGCCACTTGGATCTCCTCTGCTTGTGATTGGGTCGTCCGTGGGGATCCTCGACATCTCTACGAGATCCGGGTCGTTATGTAACTGATCAATGATTCTCTGTGCTCCTTCTAGTAAGAGCAATCCTCTCCTTTTTTCCTTTGTGGTCTCTATTGTTCTGATTTCTTCTCTAGCTCTAGCAGCCTCTTGAGCCAACTTCTCTATTGTCTCCACCTGTTCATCCATGCTCATGGCCTTGAACCTGGTCATGTTCGGGTTGGCTTTCCTTTGTACTACCTCCTCGCAGTCCTGAGCGCATTCTGTAAAAATATCATCCTCAAACTTGTCGTGCGCATATGGCCAACAGGACAACAATTGTGCAGCGTGTTGGACGACTAGGCCCTTAGGATTGTGCTTGCGAAACCGGCTTGTCGGGAACCTGAATTCAAGTTGACTCAGCCCTTCTTGTTTGGCTTGAGTAGTGTCCTTCAATATATAAAATTCCTCATGGAAGTCATAGGGTATGAAAGACCGTTTCTTGTCCTTAACTAGTGTGGTGTTATAGCCCTGCAGGATAGTTTGATAGCAGATTTCTCCTACAATGAGCCGATCTAGGACGTGAGCAGGGAGTAAATGCGGTGCTCTGGTAGCCCTGAACACCCTGATATAAGTTGTGTGTTCGTTTAGATACCAGTGGCCTACCTTCGATATCATTTTCTTGGCTGCCACAGACAGCCTTGGGCATTCCTTCTTAAACAAAATGAAATAGACTCTGGCGATGACTACATCGCATATAAGGGCGTAGGTTTTTTTGTACCTGTTCTCCCATAATATGCTGAAGTAGACGTGAACAGGCAGTTATGTAACGTGCCAACTCAAATTCATGCCGGCGAAGACATTTCTCGCATAGATAACATTGAGTAGGTACAGGGCCATGTGGAAAGCGGGTGCTTCTCCTTCTTTTGGCGTTTGAGCCTGTTGTACACAGATGCTTAATTGCTTGGAAATCATTGCTCCCCAGTTGAAGCTACTCCCGGAGATTGCCACAGTGTATTCCAGGGGCATCCATGCTTCCGAAAACTTGGAGCAGTCCTTTTCTCCATACAGTCGGCAGATGAGAGCCATCAAGTAGATGTATGGCTCCCTCAAGTTAACTGTCTCATACCAGACATTGCTCCAGTTTGTAAACTTCTTTTCCTCCTTCCACCATGAGGCCATCAACTGGCTGGTGTTGTGGAATTCGTAGAACTTTACCACGAAGTCTGTGTTCAGCCGCTCCTCTGGGTCTTTGAGTTTGTAGTCCTTCTGGATTTTTGTCGGGAGGAAAACTTTGACACACCCGCCATTCTCATCATTGATAAGGCATTTTTGCATGTCTGTATGATCGATTAACCAATTCAAAACCTAAATGCATGGGAAAACTGGAGTTCTGCAGGCTGCCATATGTAAGCATGATCGTTGGATATTTGGGAACACCTGGTCGTCAAGCGCCCTTGCATCTGGGTTGTTGTGTGGGATACACTTTTTGTACTCCTCCCGACTGATTCTATTGAATAGGTCTCCCCACTGTGGGAGCATTACTTTGAATCCAATGTTCGCTTCTGTATCGCCGAAGACCAGAGGTTGAATAAAAGCTTTCTTCGTCGAGGTTTTAATAACTGGCTCCGCCCTTGGAGTGTACTCTAGCGGCCTCGCAGTACTAGGAAAAGAACCTTCACCAATTTCCGCTTCCTTTAGTTTAGGTTCTCTTGGCGAGCGTCTAGTCAATGGATTTCTTGGATTCCTTTTCCCTGCAGCTAGAACATAGTTAGAGACTGTGCAAAAAATCATATGCATATATATCAAATCACGATCGTCGAATTGATAAACTTTAACACATACCTCTGCTACTTTTTTAACTTGGTTTTGATGGTCTAAGAATCAACACAGACTTGAGACGCTCGCATTTCTTCTTCGAATGCTTTGGAAATGGAAACTTGTGTGCAGAATAGAAGTGTTCGAAGCCGTTTTAGTGATTTAAACAGAGATGAACTTACCTTGTCGCATGAGCCATTCAATTCGGGATATGAGTGTGGTTCTATAAAATCTGCTGCCAGATATTCAATAAGTTTAAAATTAAATTCGATCGTAGTTCGGCGGTGGGGGCACGGGCGATAACGTGTCTTATCGGTGATTTTAAATTCCTGTTGTATAAATGACGCACGAGGTACAAATGTATGCGGGGTAAAATATTAACTGGCCTATTAAATGACAAAATCTGATCGTATCTTGTGCTGAAGACATCCCATCGTTTCGCTAATCTAGCCGATGGATCAGGGGTCGGGTCTTCTCTTTAAACATCATTCGTTAATATCTCCGACGCCGATCCATCTTGTCGTACAAAGCTGACATGGCGAAGCTAACTCGGAGGTATGACTAGGACACAGGGAACCTTAAGATGACTCGGGACGAAACTAAAATGTACGAGATCCCTAAGCAACAAAGACATGTGACATTTGAAAACAGCGTCTTCGTCTAATCCTGTTATTCAGAATCAGAGACTTTTCCTTAGTTAATCGGTCTAACAATAGATCCCACTCCACCGATGTCGAAAAGTGTCAAGGATCGGCGATAAGCTTAACCAAGTGCTCTCGGATTAACTCTCGCAAATTTGTCGATGCTGAAAATGCATCGGGGGTCGGCAATTTGCGATGTGTTTACTGTGGAAAAAGTCGATGTTTTAACCCTTTGAGATTTCACCAACCCTGAACAAGCGCACCCGTCATCGGCTATCGGGGGTTTATCGTGGCTCATGTTGACGTTTAATCCTCTCGTATTCCGTCGACATCGATGAGAATCTGCTATTTCCTGAATCTGCGTGGCAAATTACTGACACACTCTTACTTCGCCTTTTACCGATGTCGATGGTGCATCGACGATCGACGATTATTGTTACTGTGTGGCCATTTTATCTGCTTGGATTTTGCCGACGCCGAACACAAGCGCGCTTATCACACTGTTAGCTGTAGATTCTTAGTTAGGAGGCCAAGTTCTTTTTAGACACACAGTTTCATTTAACTAGTTCAAACAAACCCGATTTGATCGATAAGAGTCATGAAAACAAAATAAACCATCTCTCCATGTTGAACTCAATTCAGGCAGTAACAGATGAAAACAAGTGGTACCCAAAAGTGACAGAATTTCAAAAAGATTTTAGGGTGTGTTGAGAGTTCAACAGATACATGGCCAAATATTGTAGAATGATAGTCCCTCCAAGAGAATCACAACAAAATAATAACAATCACAGACATGAACCTCAAAGAAAATGGATAAGAAAGAAGAATCAACATAACAATGAAGAATGCACACTCGCTCTACAAGCTCAACACAAGAAACGTGGTTGGTATGTTGACAGTGGTTGCTCAAAGCACATGACAGGTGATAAGGATAGGTTTCTAACCTTGAGCAAGGAAAGAGATGGCTTAGTCTCTTTTGGAAATGACAACTCAACCACAATCATTGGAAGGGGTACAATCAAGATTGTAAGTAAAGATTCCAAGGAAGAAACTGTTCTACTAGTGGAAGATATGAAACATAATCTTTTGAGTGAGATTCAAATGTGTGATCAAGGTCACAAACTTGTGTGTGATACTCAGAAATGTGAAATAAGAAAAGAATATTCAGGAAGAGTGGTGGCGAAAGCTATGAGAACTTCAAACAACATATACATACTAAATGAAATTGGAAAAGAAAAATGTTATTTAGGAAAGGAAGATGAAGTTTGGTTATGGCACAGATGAATGGGTCACATAAATTTCAATAATCTTGTTAAGGTCAGCAGAAAGGAAGAAGTCAAAGAAATTCCCCAGATAGTAAATCCAACAAGAACATTATGCAACATTGTCAACAAGGAAAGAAAACAAAAACCAAGTTCAAATCAAAGGAATACTCCACAAGAAGACCGTTGGAAATTGTGCGTACTGATCTAGTTGGACCAACTAGAACAAAGGGCTTGAAAGGTGAGCAATATTTTATGCTATTAGTTGATGATTATACAAGAATGACTGCAGTTTGTTTTCTCAGGAAGAAATCGAAGGCATTTTGAGAACTTCAAAATACACAAGGAAATGGTTGAAAATGAAACAGATTTGAAAATCAAATGTTTGAGATCGGATAATAGAGGAGAGTTTACTTCCAAGGAATTTATGGACTTCTGTAGTAAACACAGGATAACTCTTCGTTGCTAGGACACCACAACAAAATGGAGTTGTCAAAAGGAAGAACAGGACAATATAGGAAATGGCTTGTACCATGCTAATGGATTCCAAGTTGACAGATATCTTTTGGGCACAACAGTACATACAACAATTCACATTCAAAACAGAGTATTGCTCAGAAACGACAATGATAAAACTCCTTATGAGCTATGGAAAGGAAGACCAGCCAATGTGAAGCACTTCAGAGTTTTTGGAAGAAAATGTTATATTAAAAGGGAAGATGGAAACACGAGAAATTTTGACTCTCTCGTTGACAAAGGTATACTTGTTGGGTACTCA
>JZKD02S1815669.1:79814-90399 GCA_000966675.3 Picea glauca
CTTCAATCCTATCTAATACATCAAGATAGATAAACCCATAAGCATACACATTAATAGATCTACTTAGATAACACTTTACCTAAGATCCAATGTTGCAATCACCCAAAGCAATTTTTATACAATATTACCTCTTATTCATAAGAAAACCAAGCATACGCCTTGATCCTCTAGTTATCCTCCAAAGTTTCTCCTTTATTATTACTCAATAAAATAGATCTTGGAGAGAAAATACTCCAAAACCCTAAGAGCATAGAATGGAAAAATGGAATAATGGAGAGAGAGAGAGAGAGATGAAAATCAAGTAGCATAACAATAGCTCAAGATATGGTGTCTTGGGAGTGATAAATGAGATCTATTTATACTTGGAGAGGCAAACCTACCTCTCTTGGATCTATGCCAAGTGTCCACCACCAAGCAAATGAGTAGATCTCAAGGCTAGGGCGCACCATCTAGGGTTTGAAAGCTAGATCTAGGGTGTAGAAAAATGTAGGAGGTGTTGGGATCAAGAAAAGAGGTGTGGGAGGCCTTGGGATTGATGCCAAGGAAGGTGAGACGTCTCAAATAATTTAAAAAAAATCATTTTTGGAGTTTCTAGATGGAGGGGGGCGTAACTCCTCTTGGAGGGTGCAAACAAAAGGTGAAATGGAAGGAATGGAAGGGTATTAATGAGAAAAAGGGAGTGGGATCACCCTAGGAGGTGATGTGGGGGTTAAAGAGAGTTATTAATCATGAGAGGGGCCCCCATTTAAGTCACAACATCCACCACCAAGAAAAAAACGTCAATCCCCCTAGGGGGGTGTAACTTTTTGTTGAGGAGAAGGGGTAAGGATTAGGAAGAGGTTGAAAAAGGTTGGGAGGGTCATGTTATGCTTAGGGGGTCTCTCTCTAACCATTATTTCACCTTTTCACATCCTCTAACTCATTATTACAACTTTTACATTTTGTCATGTTTGACTTTAGCAATTAAAATTGTTGTTTTAGACTGACTGACACTCTGGGTGGACAAACCCATGGCTAAAGTTGTCCGATTGAGCTGAAACTTGGTCCATGGATGTAGCGGGTGCTATTCCATTTCTTTTGAGCACAAATACCCCTATCAAAAGTCCAAGGACCTAGTTTTTACAATTTTTGCTCAAAAATAACTAATTAATTAAATAATTAAACATCCAAACTTAGGGAGATTTAATTAAAAATTAATTAATTAAAAAAAACTGACTTATACTAGATAGAATTCTGTGAAAATTTCTAAGATGTCTTGCATGGTCATTTACAATGATTCCCTATAATAGTTACCAAAACATAAGCCCACTAGAACGTCGTTCCCCACTTTGGAGGAATTATTGCAAGTGTGAGGGAAAAAATCAAGGGAAATCAAGAGGGTTGAAAATCCCAATTGATAACCTGAGGATAAAAAACCCTCGATGAAAGGAACTCTCCCAATGAACTGATCCCAAGGTAACTGACCTAGACATGACTCATGCAGATCTATTACATTATTAACCCACGCAGGGGTGCGGAAATTCCAATTACAAAAAGAAGTGTTGGGGCCAAACATTGCCCTGTAGAATCAAAGTCTTCGACAACATGGCATATGATGATGCATCTCTTCATGGCACATGAGTAGACCACTTGTGTTGGAGAGGCGGTCAACAAGTGCCTTTGTTAGAAGGCGAGTTGTACCTGTCCTGGATGCATTCTTTCCAAGCCCATTCTTGCCTTTTATTCTTATTCTTTTCATTCTTTTATATTTTATTGATTTTCTTTTTTTGTTGTTCAAGAGATAATCAGGGGACACTACCCTGGCGTGGTGACTAGTGGTGGCAGCGTTACCCACAAGTACTTTCACAGAAATGAGAAGGTTTGCTTGTGATGAGACCCCCTTTCCCTTGGTCATGCAACCAAGAGTCACTGCCCTGGCGTGGTAACCAGTTGGTGGCAATGTCATACTGCTAGGTACCCATGGACCTAATAGGTTGGCTCGTGATGAGACCCCCTATCCTCTGGTTAGGTCTTGTTTTATTATTTTTCCAGGTCCCTTTTGTTTCTTGCTGAGAAGCCTTTTATTGCTTTCTCGAAGATCCCTGGGCGAAGCATATCGAGGTTTCATTTTCTTAGGCTTTTATCTTTTACCAGCTTGCTTTTACCTTCTAGGCCTTTAGCCCCTTCTTCCCATGAGATAAGGTGCAGTCCTGAAAATAGGTCAACCAAGTGCCTGGACAAGTGGAATGGGACAAGTGAGCAGGAAACAAGATGAAACAGTGGTGCTATGATGGGAGCGGATGATGGCTTTTCAGAAATCCCCCCAGTGGAAAACCAAAACCTACAGACAAAGGCTTGCTAGGGCACCCTGTCAATCCCCCCAAACATGGTCAAGTGTAAGATCCAAGCAATTGTTAGAAATAAAAGGAATCAGATGCATAAATTCAATGGTTTTGATGATGAAAGTGACACATACCATGATACCCGGACTAATTACCTCATGGAGCAAGAACCTTCTCAAACACGGGACCAAGCCGATGGTGATGGATACTGCTGCTGCTGACAAGATAAAGATGCTAGAAGAAAGAAACGGTGTGCCCTCCAGGGCCATGCTAAAGTCAATCCTGCGCTCGGTACTCCATGTCTAGGACCCGTGGGCCTCGAGACATGATCTCCTAGTTATCCCTGAAAGTGGGGGATAAAACATCCCATTAGTGATGATGTTGAAGACTTAGTAATGAATTTGTTCTCAGCTACACTCCTTGATGCTTCAAGGCATTGGTACCTAAGCCTTCCCGATGGTGGTATTAAAACCATGGACAAACTAGAAGAAGCCTTTCTCAAAGATGGAGTATCAAAGAAGACCCCAACATGCTTCTTACCTGGTTGAACTCCCTTTAGAAGCATGAGAGTGAATCTATTTGGGAATTCCATACTAGGTTTGAAACTTTGTTTCAAAATATCCTTGCGAGCCATCATCCAAACGGTGATTATATTGTTCATATTTATACCAAGTCTTTTAATGGCCAACTAGGATATCTTCTCAGGGACAAAAGCCCCCAATCAATCCAAGAAGCTCAAGAGATGGCTACTAAAATTGAGGGCAACCTCCATTCATCTAAGATTGACCCTTTCGCAAATCCAAGGGGGAAAATGGACATCAAACCAAAGATAGTCCACAATACCGAACCTTCTTCAGACCTTTGCGCTAGTATGGAAAAATTACAAGCCTCCATGGATGGAATCATAAAAAATCAAGAGCTAATGATGAGTAGAATTGTCAACTTGGAGAGATCCCATAGCCAAACACCTAGTATCATGTACAAGAGTCAATTTGAAAAGGGGAACCAATTCTATAAACCAAAGAATGATCAGGAAGTCCCAAACACCTTAGCCCATACAAATGTTGTGGATGAAAACCCTTGGTGCTTGGAGTGTAATGAAGCACATTGGGAGCATGAATGTCCTTACAACAATGATGGCCATTAGTAGGTGAACAATATAGGACACATCATGAGAGGCCCTCAAATAAATATCACCGTTGAAGAGCATCAGGAGGGCATGAAAGAAGCGTCCAGGTTGGCTAGGATGGAGATAATAAACAACCTAGACCAGGAAACAAAAGAAAAATTGAAGAAACAAGAATTCCAGGTGTATAGAAGAAAGAAGTTGAACCAACCCCCCACTGACCAAACAAAACCCCCACCTTTGGATGTAATCCTTCCTTAGACGTCCAAAACTGAAAGGGTTGACTTGAACTTTGATTTTGAAGGGGTACTATCCAAGATGCATGCAACCATACCCTTGAAAGAAGTCATCAAGGTGCCATCTGTCAAAGAACGAATTGACAATTGTTTTCAAGGATTAGATGGATCCATGGACCCTCCTATCATGTTGCAAGTCGATCACTTCAGGGTCCAATATGATGAACATCCTCCTTTCTTCATGAATTTGATAATGAATAAGAAGAGCCTCAACAATTGCATGCTGGACTTAGGGGTCGAGGCTAACATGATGTCCCTACTCCTCAACCTCTGCTCTTGGAACTCTAGTACCTCCTAAGGAACCAAATCCAACTACCCCTCCTCATCCAAAGGTGGAAGCTCCTCTAAAGTGCTGATGAATTGTCCCACTACTTTCTTGAGACAAGAAATGTGGAACACATTGTGAATCCGTCTCCCCTCTGGTAGTTCTAGCTCATAGGCAACTTCGCCTACCCTGCGTATGATCCGGTAAGGCCCATAGAACCTGGGCTTAAGATTCTCCGCCCCACTCTTCTTTAGAGATGTCTGTCTGTAAGGTTGTAGCCTCAGGAATACCAGATCCCCAACCTCGAAGCTACACTTTGTCCTATGTTGGTATGCACTCACCTTCTATCGATTTTGTGCCATCTGCAGTTTCTCTTTGAGTACTTTGAGAATCTTCTGACTCTCTACTATCCAATATTTGGCTTTGGGAGCCAGGATATCTTCGAAAACCAAGTCAATCAAAGTGGGAGCATCATACCCATATAATGCTTGGAATGGGGTCATGTCGATGGACATGTGGAAGGTGGTGTTGTAACAGTGCTCCCCGAGATGTGTCCACCTTACCCACGCTCTCTGTTGTCCACTCACATAGTTCTTCAAATAAACCTCAACCGACTTGTTGTCTATCTTCATCTTCCCATCAGTCTGGGGGTGGTAACTTGCACTGGGTGTCAACTCTATCCCCACTAATCTGAAAAACTTCGTCAAAAATGTGTCGATAAACCGATTATCCCTGTCACTGAAGATGTTCTGTGGCAACCCATGAAGTTTGAAAACCTCTCTGAAGAATAGCTCTACCACCTGTACTGTGCTATAATCCGTCAGAATGGCATAGAAATGCGCAAACTTGGTCAATCTGTCGACCACCACATAAATACAATCCTTACCCTGAACCTTGGGTAGGCTTGTAATGAAGTCCATGGATATGTTTTCCCATTTTTGCTCCAGAATGGGAAGTGGTTGAAGTAACCCTGCTGGAAGAGTCTGCTCTAACTTGTTCTGTTGACAAGTCACACACTCACTGATATGTCTCATCACATCCTATTTGAGACCCTTCCAAGAGAATCTCTCTCTGAACTTCCTGTAGGTTTTGAAAAACTCCTAATTGCCTGCTAGTGGAGCATTGCGTACTGCGGCCAAAATCTTCTTCCTGAGACTTGATCCTAGCACTAGGTAGAATCAATCTTTGTAGAAGATGATGTCATCGATGACTCTTTACCTATCGTCTTGTACTTTCCCATCCAATACCTCACAAAATAACTTTTTCTTGGAATATTCCACTAACAAGTGGGATTTCCAATTTGCTGAAATCTCCATCAAGGAACAAGTTGTTGGTCTCCTAAGAATGATTCCAAGACACCTGCAAGGAAAACCCAATACCTTGAATTCTCAAAATCTCTTCTCCTCAGCTAGAATGAATTCTCCCTCAATGGATGGTGCACCCCTCTTGCTGGAAACCCTCAACTGGTGCGCCCTCTCTCTACCTGCACATGTAACTGATGTAGAATCCTCCTGCAACTGAGTAGATCTGGAACTAGAATGGTGTGGGAGCGTATTGCATCTCCGATACCAAGCTTGGGACAAGCTAAGTGGAATCTTTCACCACTGAATCATCCTCTAGGGTTTGTTAAGTCAAAACCCTCAAAACCCCCAATGCTAGACTCACTAGCTAAAAGCCAGATATCAAAATATGATCATACATGAATGAATGAGTAGAGGCCCTTGCCTTTCCTTTATACCTTTTGGCTCACCTTGTCCCTTCAAGGTGACTTTCATTTTATTAATATTTAATTAATTAATTAAATCACTTTAATTAATTAATTAACCTTTTTACCTACGAAAAACGCCTTATCTCTCCTTGTGGCTTCCCTAGCCATTGAAAATTACTTCTAGCCATCCCATCTTGTAGTGTTGCTCCTCCCAATTCCAATGAGATATTATACTGAGAGGTTCCTCCAAGTAATGTGCCCAAAATGACCTCTTAAGTGAATTTAATTGACTTATAGCTCAAAATAGTCAAAATCATGGAAATCATCGGAATGCAACGGAACCAAAGCCAACCTATGCAAAATGGATCATAATGATGAGATATGATGAGAAATGCAAGCTGGACCTCACAATGCCTCTCAATAACCCCTGTACTCACTATAACACCCATCTGGCTACTATAGTAATCATAAACCTCTGCACTGTGATGATGTCCCAAAGTGGGGACATTACAGTCCTCCCTGCTAGAAAATGCCTTGACGTCAAGCAATAACCAAATCCACTCAAATAAAATACCAGGATCACATGTCCACCTGTGGGACACACAGTAGAACCTATCCAAAGATGAACACTCATACACTCTGCCCCCTGGGTCCCATGTCAAGTCATGAATTGCTAGCCCCTGGGAAGCATAACCCTGAAATACATCAACTCTGGGAGTCTTCTGCATATGACACATGGCCTCATCTTGGAACGAATCCATCCTCCAAGTCTCTACCAAGATCCATACGACCTCCATCAACTGCCCATGTTGATGCTTGAATGAGGTGCCGCAAGACTTTTGTGAGACACCTGCAAGCGATGTGCTCCTCTCAACACTGAAGCTCAATGGAAAGTTAGAATCCTGTAATGGTCCACTCTCCCCTGTCAGTCAGTGAAATGCTCAGTCCTGCAATCCCTGGGTCCCATGCTAATCTCTATCGAAGATCACCATGCTGGCCCTGCACTACTCTGACCACGACTGTCTATCCCTTGCATACATCCTGAATCCTCCTCTCCTGGGTCCTCCAGCTGAAATACCTGTGACCATTGGATCTATTGTCCGGAAACTATATCAGTGAAGACACCTCTGTAGAAAAATTACTTGTCCAAACAACTCCATGCCCTATCATGATGATCAAGCGAAAGAAAAGGTCTCGCCCCATAGGACAAGTACCTGCAGGTCCACTCCAAACCAAACCAAGGTGGAGTGTGTGTCTCCCTGGTGCAACCTGGGTCAACATGAACAACCTGCTAACAAAACGGACTCCCAGGTCCCATGGAAAACTTGGAAGTTTATCACTTCCAATATCCTCTAACTGCTCCTATGTGAGACTGATCACTGTCAGAAGCCCTATGCGCTCATCTGCTATCACTTGGCCCATGATGCTCTCTATCACACACCAAGTCTCAACTGGCTACCTATGACGATCCATCTCTATCCGGCTGGATGCCATAAAGATACTCATATTAGGTGGCCTCGGCCTAGACACTCACTGTGCCCTGTGCCACTGTCTATCTCTCCTCATGCTGTTGTCCATGATAAAAGTGTCGGAAAATGGTAACAGAGACATCTGTAGCTGACTGTAGGGCTGAAAAATACCACCTCCCTCGGTCAATCCCAAGGACTCGACCAAGAGCATGTCTATCTGTACTCTTGATAACCGCTCGCCTATAGCCCTCACTAAACTCCAATCATCAGGTACAACTAGAAGTAGCTCCCCCAACTGCTGGTCAACCAACCTCCATCTCTCATCTCTCATGCAACTTCTAATATGGTGAAGGTGCTCTCTCATATCAATGTGTTGCTGCAAAGGAGTGGTATCTATGTGCTCCCCTAAGTGTGTCTCCTCCCTGCAAGGCAGTACACCCCTTTGAATCCCATCATACATCTCGACATGTACCTGTGAGCTATCACTCATCACTGTATGCTTCGACATACACATCTCGTCTCCCGTAGACTCATGCTACATCATAGATCCTGGGCATACTGCTAGATCAACCTCTACATGGAGTTCAAATACTCTTAGAACACAAATGGAAGTGTTCTCCATCAACTGGTGCTCCTCTGCTAGATCACCAACATCCTCTATCAACGTGACTGACTGATACATCTGAGTGTCCACTAAGACAGATGAAGCTGGTCTCTGATGAATCTCCTCAAGCGACTCATCTGATCTAGACTTTGATTCTTGAAGGGCTGTCTGTGTGCCTCTCAAGAATCCTCGAGTGCTCTCCAACTCCTAAGTGAGTTGGTCCATCTCCAACTCCTGCTCCATCAGAGCCTCATGATACATCTCACCAATCCTCAATAGGTAGTCCCTGTCAGTCAACAATTGTTGGTAATCGGTCCTCATCATAGATACTCTCTCCCTAAGAGTATGAAAGTCATCCATGGCAAATCCCTCATCTGAACTACCATGTGCCACTAACGCTCTCCAACAGTAATCTGCCATCGATGCATACACGTCATCACTGCACTTGGTGGCTGCCATGATCATATCCTTACTGACTCTCAACTGTGCTGCTGAGTGGTGTGACTCCTGACCATGGTCACGTTGAGGTGCCACCTCATATCCCTCACTGCTACTATCAGTCCTGCTAGTGTCAAATATGGAGTCCCCAAGGACACTCTTTGCATAAGATAACGTGCTGAATTGCCCACTGTCTACTGTGTTGCTGGGTTCTCCTATATGCCATTGCACCCCATCACTAGGTGCTTTCTCCCTCTAAATCACCTTGTATCCTGTATGAGCAGCCGTATCCTCCTGTGCACTCACCCTGCTACTATCATCTGCGCCTGGATCCCATATAATTATGTCCAAACACGTGCTATGGTCATCCTGAATACTAAAGAGTGCATGCTCATCAATGCAGGCCGATCCTAGAAGTAAGTGTTCCATCAACCTGTCAGTCTCCACCATCTTCTTAACTAATGGAGTCTCCAAAATCCGTGACTCAATCTCCTCATGTTGATCTGTATGTGTAGGGTCAACTGTCTGTACTCCATGTATCTCCTCCTGGATCGGTGGATCTACATGTCTGTGGTGTGCATCCCTCACACAAGGCTCCTCAATCATATCTGACATGTCACTGACCTCCTCATGTGACGTGGCTATCAGGGGTGTCTGGAAGGATGACATATGTGTCACGACCATCATCGGAAGCTCATCATCTCTAGGTGCTAACACGTGTGAATCCTCACTAGTGCCACCACTCTACGGAGGCGTAAGGTCATTAATGGTATGTGATATGTCTGCTGAGACACTGGTGCTATCGTCCTATCCATCCAACTGCCTATCCACTATACAAGGGTCATCATCCTCCTCAAGTATGCTAGTAGTATCATCCTTTGTACAAGAGTCACTATCATTAGCCTCTGTGCAAGAGTCACTATCACTAGCCTCTGTGCAAGAGTCACTATCATCATTAGACTATCCCAAATCATCATCATCACTGTCATAGTGCACCTCAATGATATGCTTCTTACCCTTACTCCTACACCTGTGATCTGGTTCCCAAGGCACCTTGCAACTGTAGCAAAGTTGTGTGTTCCTAATGGGTGTGGGGTTTCTCTGTGCTTCCCTCCATATAGCTTCTTTGGCTTTGTTTCCCTCTACTATGCTAGTCCAATATGTCACCTCATCTTTGCCCCAACTGGGGTTTTCATGGATATAAAATTTTGGAGCGTTATTAGAGGCCCAAGTCTCTCACAAAGTGCATGATATTCCCTTTCACAATTCACCGCTTCTCTAACAAAATCTATAGACCCATCTTTCCTTATGGAAGATCCCTCAGGCTGGCAGGAGTCTAAGCTCTGATACCATTGTAATGATCCGAAGCCATTATGCCAGGATCATCATGGTTTTGGGTGTCTTTTTAAACTTTTTTTGGTTGTGGCATTTCGTCAAACACTTTGTTGATCTACTTGTTTAGATGTGTTTACTTGCAGGATGGCCTCTTGATTTCAGCCTTAGGGTTTAGTGATGTGTTATATATGTGTATTGCAGCAATAAACAAGAATATAGAACCATGGAACATACCTCAAACATATGCAATATGATAGACAAGACAAAACATCTCAAATCTGCTTTTATTCATAAAATAGAAGAACCTACTACAATGGAGATGCCTATCTGGAATGCTCAATAGATGGCTAAGAAGATATATAATAGAGCTGCTACAAAAAGCTCCCGACAATACAAAATAAGCCTCCAAAGGCTGGATAAGAGAGGAAGACCAATGCCAAGGTAGATCTAGCGGTATGAAGTGCAAAAACCCTAACTGAATGATGCCACGTTCTGCTGGAATGCTGAAGCTCCTCAACAATTCGGCCCTGCTGCCAAATGTGTCCAATCACCCCAAGAAAGATGCCAAACAGTAGATCGGGTGATGGCAAGAACAACCTAGGTGCCCGAATCTCCAAGATCCCTCTCAAAACCTATGGATTTGAACCTCCTTCAATGTATGGTGCGCCCTCTTGGATGGATGAAACCCTAATAATTTGACCTCTCTCCTAGAGACCTCCAACAACTCCACCAATCCACTAGAATGATAGATCCGGGCATGACAATGAAAACACAAGTGCTCAACTAGGCCAAATACCGGCTAGATCCTTAGACCTAGCTACCCTCCAAATAATGGTGCACCCTCCTCTTGGGAAATCGTCCCAATCTCAATACAAACAAATCCTCAGCTGAAATGCCCCCGGAAACAACCAAGAATGATGCCAAGACACCTACAAGGAAAACCCAATACCTGGAATTCCCGAAATCTCTTCTCCTCAGCTAGAATGAATTCTCCCTCAATGGATGGTGCACCCCTCTTGCTGG
>JZKD02S1815680.1:66578-80890 GCA_000966675.3 Picea glauca
CAACTCCCTAAGTGTTCCAGCATCAACTGGATGGAAGCACCAACTTCCAGTCACACAGGCACCAACCTGTATAACAGAGAACAACAGTTCTCCCTTGCACCACCCTACCACCCTAGCTTTTCTGGCTGCAACCAGATGGAAGCTACAACTCCTTGTGTTCAAGCACCCACTTGAACCTCTAAGGACAACAGTCCTCCCTAGCATCACCCTACCTCCCTAGTTATAAATATTTTCTACTTAAACTTATTACAATGATTCAATAGTTGTCATTAGCTTACCAGGCTTATCACTGTTCTGCTATGCTACTCTGCTCTCCTGTATCAATGTCTCTCTGCCTGCATCTTATTGCGCTTTCTGATCTTCAGCTTTTCTCTACAAGTGCACCTCAGCCTTCTTTTACTGTCTCAGTTATGCATATCTGTTCTTTACTTCTGTTGTGCTTTATGCTTTGCATCTTATTTTGATTCTATGAATTACGCCTCTTCTATGTATTTCAGCTCCTGCCCATAGCATGTTATTTCTTCTCTGTTCTGTGTATTTATATTATCTGTGTACCTTCTTCGTCCTCCATGCATAGTGCCTTTGCATGCTCTTCACCATGCTATAGTTCTTCTCATCGGGTTGTTCACTGCCACTCCACTTTTGCTCTGCTTTGCTCGCTCAAGCCTAAAAAAAAAAAAAAAAACTGCATCTTGCTTCTGTCTATGCCTCATTTGTTACTCATCTCTGAGTTTTATCTCACACTGCGCATACTGTAATTTTCCCTTTCTTACAGTTCAACTCATTTTTCATTCAAAACAACCAACCTTCCACAGTCATATTGTTTCCATTTTATCCTATACCACTTATTCAATTACACCTTGAATCTCTAAGAAAACGCATTAGCAACTGAATCGCCAACCGTCCAAGAATCATGATTTCGTTCTGCTAACTAAATCATAATTGATCGATTACTTGTGAGGTGAAACAATAATCCTTCGATCAAGTTTCCAATTAACCAACACCATTGGGTTAAATCCGCAAGATTTCGCGTTTATCTCATATGCCCACTAGCTATGATCGAGCGCTAAACAGAATTTGAATTTCGTGATTTCGCATTTTTGGCATTCCTGTGATGAAGGGTCTCGACACTCCAATTCATGATCGTCGAGACTCCGAGATGGAGCTTAGCACTGCTAGCTTCTTCCCCTCACATGACCACCGACGGTGACCACGGGCTGCACCAAAAGGTGCTTTGTATTTCGCGAATTTATGAACTTCATCGAGCCTGATCAACGGTCGAGATCTCCAATGATCCGATGGTCCAAATCTCATCACGATTCCTGTGATGAAGGGTCTCAACACTCCAAGTCGCGATCGTCGAGACTCCAAGATGAAGCTTAGCACCGCTATCTTCTTCCCCTCACGTGACCACCGGCGATGACCACAGGCTGCGCCAAAAGGCGCTTCGTATTTCGTGAACTTATGAACTTCATCGAGCTTGATCAACGGTCAAGATCTCCAATGATCCAACGGTCTAGATCTCATCATGATCTTGCATATCACGATTCCTATGATGAAGGGTCTCAACACTCCAAGTTGCGATCGCCGAGATGGAGCTTAGCAATTAGCTCCTTCCCTTAAGCCTTCGACGATGTGACCTTGAGATATGACCACTTGCCAATCAAACATGCACTTCACTCCTTTGACTTTCCAGTTAGCGAAACGATCTTTCGACATGTGTCCTCTGGATCCAATGATCCACGACTGTCCTCAATGGACGGCCAGGATTCCTTCACAGTTTTGGAGAGTTGGATGACTCTTGGTCTTATCCGCCTTGCAACTTCACCATATCTAACGGTTGTTGGTCCTTCGTAATTACTCTAGATCTGACGACCCAAATCTTATCGTGAGTTGGAAGGTTAGAGAACTTCCTTCCTTTGACCTTTCAGTTAGCGAAATGATGATCTGTGACCACGTTTCATACCCGAAGATGAACGGTCCTCCTTCTTTCGGGATTTTGTAAGCCCGCTTCACCTTGCACTTTAAAGAACGTGCAGATTCTCCTAGATCCAACGATGGTCGGACCCCGACTCGGATCTAACGCCCGAGATCTGTCCTCCATCTACGCGCTCGACCCATCTGAATTCAGATCCGACAGTCATCGGGAATTCTTAATGGGATCCAATGATCACTGTCGCTTCTCCTCCCAAGCTTACACATCCTCCTGACTTGGAATAATTTCTAAGTGTCAAAGGCCTTGACCTTTGATCCGCCTGAGTACGCTATCTCTCTTGAGCTTTGGCAATGAGTTAACCTCATCCCTGGCGCACACCTACGCACTGCGTGCGACTCTGCGCTAATCCTCCTGAGCTTAGGTTGTTCCTGTTTTTCCATCACTGCACACTCTGATCTTGCCATCAATGACAAGCACACTTTGCTTGTAAACATGCCAACAATGGGCATCCATTTACCCCTCCGCGCAGAATGTACAGGCACATTCTTGTTGAGTGAGGGTTTCTTAGTGCAATGAGGGCAGATCTATGGGTTTTCTCTCCTTTAAACATCAGATCCACATCTTAAACAATCGATCCATTTTTGGGGGCCGATACAAGCATTTTTGGGTGTTTCCCTTCTATGTGAGTACATCCAAGTCCATATGGTCGCAACTTGCCTTCCTCATGCACTATACAACCTAGATTTCACTTGGGTTCTCCCTCTTTGCTCAGGTCTAGGGTATGTTACTCACATGTACGCAAAAATTCAGTTTATTTCATCTTTTCTTATATTTAGTGTCTTTGTTTTCATTAGGGTTTCATTTTTTTCCATCATAATGACTTCATAAGTAGCTTATATTCTTGTGTTAGTGGGTCCTAACTATCCTCCATGGAAGAGAAAGTTGATTGATATTCTCAAGAGTAAGAATCTATGGAAGATAGTTAATAGTGAACATAAGAACCCTACTGATGCTAAAGACTTGGTTATATGGGAAGAGCGATGCAATCAAGCAAGAGGATTCATTGGTCAAACAATTTCAGATAGTCTTCAAGTACATATTGAGGTTGAAGATAACCTAGTTAAGGCATGGAAAACTTTAGCTTATTTATTTGATAAATCTGATGATGTATTTTCTTACTACCTTAAAAATAAATTCCATGAGTTGGATCCTAACGATTTTGAAAGAATAGAATCATTTTTTGTTGCACTGAAAACTGTAAATGAAAAGTTAAATAATTGTGGCAAAGATTACAAGAAAACTAGTACAACCCTAGTCATTCTTGTAGAACAAAAATTGTTTTCTTCTTTTGATATGCGTATCCAAACTAGGAATAGAGAAATTGAAATGTTTCAAGGATCTATGAAACCTACCTTTGAATATTTTTGTAAAGGTTTGATTAATGAGCAAGAAAGGTGGATTGTTTCACTCCTAATAAAGCTCTAATGACACATAATAAAAAGAATACTAATAAAGTTCTTCATAAAAATCCAAAATCACATACTAAAGGATCTTCTCAACACTCCTCTAATGACGCTTGTGTTGATGCTAGTAAAAAGAAAGTGTTTAATCCTTATAAGTATTGTGGAAAAACCAACCACCTTGAAAATATTTTCTTTAAAGACGTGAACTTGCTAAAGCCAAGAAGAAATCCTCCGTTGCACAACATGTTGCTCTTTGTGCCTATTATGTTCAACCAGGTAAATCTTCTTCTTATGTGGAATGGATTATGGATTCTAGTGTTTCTGACCATATGTATGGTACTGCTTCATTGTTTTCTTCTTATGACACTCACAAGTGCACATTACATAAAGTTTATGTTGGTGATGGTAAAAAACTTTCAGTAGTAGGTTCTTGTAATGTTAAAGTTTCTAATGGTATATTGGAAGATGATTTTCATGTTCAAGGCATGCCCATCAGTTTGCTTTCTATGTATAGTGCATGTCACACTACTACATATGGGTGGAAAAATGACAATGTACTCCGACAGTACTGTTAAAATCGGTTGTATTGTCGGATTTTACTTGTATTTTTTGTATTTTTTTTTTTAAATCCCCAACGTTCGTCGACTATCCGACAAAAGGGATTGTATCGTCGAATATACCATACCAATGTTTGACGAAGTCAATATTTTTGTCTGTTAAACAACGTCTCTCTGGTCAACAGTCGTTGGAATTCTGACGAAAAAGTGATATATAATTAAAAAAGTTTGAAATATTAGAGATGTTCAACTTTGTTGCTATACTAGCGATGGTTTGTAGAGGTTATAGGGGATATTTTTTGGTCATAATACGAACAAATTTTATTTTGTTATTTTCATTACAAATAGCTAAACTATTGAGGTTCATTTTTGAAGATAATCATCACTGAAAGATTGGTAAGGAAAAATGTCACATAACATTCCTCCAGGAGAACAAGGAGATGTGAGATCTGCATTGGAGGCTTTGGGTGATCGAAAATGTTATTTTCCCTTGTAAAATATGCAAGGGCTATAATAGAAGGAGATTTTTAATAAAAATAACTAAAAGACATTATAGAGTATGGGCACCTTGAAGGTGGGCATGAATATCGTCCCTTGGTAAGTTATTCATTGTATGTCTTTATATTGCAAATTGTTTTTGTAAACATTTATATGTTAAATGTATAAGAAAAACAATGTATTTTTTTATTTATGGATATATTCTAGATACACAACAAATTGAGAGTAAGTTAAGAAGAGAATAAGTAGACATAAGATGTAGATTTTAATTAGGGTTTAGGGTAGGGTTTAGTGGTTAAGTAGTTTAAAGTTTAGGGGTATAGGGTGTAAGGGATTAGAGGTTAATATTTTAGCAGTTTAAGGGTTAATAAGGCCATATTAGGGCTCAATGGTTAAGGGGTTAGGGGTTAATAGGTTAGGGTTTAAGGTAGGTTTAGGGGGTTTAGGTCCTAGGGGATTTAGAGGTTAATGGGGTTTTAAGGAGTAGGGTTAGGGGTTTAAGGTTGAAGGGGTTTAGGGTTATGGATTAAGGGGTTAGGTCGGGTTAGGGGTTAGTAGCTTAGGAGCTTAGGGGGTAAGGGGTTATTGGTTAAGGGTTTAGGGTTTATGGGTTAGGGATCAAGGGCTTATGGGTTAGGGGGAATGGGGTTAAGGTGTTAAGGATTAGGGGGATAAGGTCTGAAGGGTTAGCGGCTATGGATTAAAGGGTTAGGGGTTAATGGTTTAGAGGTTAGGGGTGGGTTAAGGGTTAGGGATCATAGGGCTATATAAGCTCTCAACCCCTTATAAATTGTGGTCTCCAAGTTGTGGGAAAGTTTCCATTGACTTAAAATCCATGGTCACCAAGTGAAATCAAGGAAGAATATGACATAATGATGAAGGTGAAATAAGAATAAGTTTTTTTTGTTGGTCGTGACTATATATATCACAAAGTGTCTTTCTTTCTACATGTCAAGAAAAGTAACATTTTTCCTATATTTTTTCAACATATTCATAAACATCTTGATAAATTGCACAATCTTCATCATTGATTTGTTGTCTTTGTTTCTCTCTCTTGTTAGAATAAGATGGATGTGCTCGTTTAGCCATAGAAAATATCACTATTGTCACCCAACCATAGNAGGGGTTAGTAGCTTAGGAGCTTAGGGGGTAAGGGGTTATTGGTTAAGGGTTTAGGGTTTATGGGTTAGGGATCAAGAGCTTATGGGTTAGGGGGAATGGGGTTAAGGTGTTAAGGATTAGGGGGATAAGGTTTGAAGGGTTAGCGGCTATGGATTAAAGGGTTACAGGTTAATGGTTTAGAGGTTAGGGGTTAATGGTTTAGAGGTTAGGGGTGGGTTAAGGGTTAGGGATCATAGGGATATATAAGCTCTCAACCCCTTATAAATTGTGGTCTCCAAGTTGTGGGAAAGTTTCCATCGACTTAAAATCCATGGTCACCAAGTGAAATCAAGGAAGAATATGACATAATGATGAAGGTGAAATAAGAATAAGTTTTTTTTGTTGGTCGTGACTATATATCTCACAAAGTGTCTTTCTTTCTACATGTCAAGAAAAGTAACGTTTTTCCTATATTTTTTCAACATATTCATAAACATCTTAATAAATTGCACAATCTTCATCATTGATTTGTTGTCTTTGTTTCTCTCTCTTGTTAGAATAAGATGGATGTGCTCGTTTAGCCATAGAAAATATCACTATTGTCACCCAACCATAGGCCGAAGCCACCCCCGAGCACCTTAACCTTGACAAAGAATCATTCCGGAAGCAAACCCTAGGATAGATAAACAAACAAGATAGCACACCTCTCTCCAAGGATAGCGCACCAAACAAGAGTAACAAGAGCTTATTAGAGAGTCCAAACCATAACCAAGAGAGAGTCCACGCCAAAACTGAAATCTGCTAGCTGCAGCAGCTGCAATGGCAACTCTCCTCCAAACTTGCGCACAAACTGGCCAACTGCAGTGCGCACAAGTGTTGCTTCTGTAGTTCTGAGAATGCCTGCCAGAATGAAGACTGGCCTCCTGTATTTATGCTAAAACTGGAAAACTGCCTGGGTCGACTTCTCATTCTAGGTGCCTATTTACTTAGTATATAATATTTCCTTTAGCCGACTTCTTCTCTTGGAGGCTAATAACCTAATACAAATTATCCTCTTGAGNGCAGAATGTACAGGCACATTCTTGTTGAGTGAGGGTTTCTTAGTGCAATGAGGGCAGATCTATGGGTTTTCTCTCCTTTAAACATCAGATCCACATCTTAAACAATCGATCCATTTTTGGGGGCCGATACAAGCATTTTTGGGTGTTTCCCTTCTATGTGAGTACATCCAAGTCCATATGGTCGCAACTTGCCTTCCTCATGCACTATACAACCTAGATTTCACTTGGGTTCTCCCTCTTTGCTCAGGTCTAGGGTATGTTACTCACATGTACGCAAAAATTCAGTTTATTTCATCTTTTCTTATATTTAGTGTCTTTGTTTTCATTAGGGTTTCATTTTTTTCCATCATAATGACTTCATAAGTAGCTTATATTCTTGTGTTAGTGGGTCCTAACTATCCTCCATGGAAGAGAAAGTTGATTGATATTCTCAAGAGTAAGAATCTATGGAAGATAGTTAATAGTGAACATAAGAACCCTACTGATGCTAAAGACTTGGTTATATGGGAAGAGCGATGCAATCAAGCAAGAGGATTCATTGGTCAAACAATTTCAGATAGTCTTCAAGTACATATTGAGGTTGAAGATAACCTAGTTAAGGCATGGAAAACTTTAGCTTATTTATTTGATAAATCTGATGATGTATTTTCTTACTACCTTAAAAATAAATTCCATGAGTTGGATCCTAACGATTTTGAAAGAATAGAATCATTTTTTGTTGCACTGAAAACTGTAAATGAAAAGTTAAATAATTGTGGCAAAGATTACAAGAAAACTAGTACAACCCTAGTCATTCTTGTAGAACAAAAATTGTTTTCTTCTTTTGATATGCGTATCCAAACTAGGAATAGAGAAATTGAAATGTTTCAAGGATCTATGAAACCTACCTTTGAATATTTTTGTAAAGGTTTGATTAATGAGCAAGAAAGGTGGATTGTTTCACTCCTAATAAAGCTCTAATGACACATAATAAAAAGAATACTAATAAAGTTCTTCATAAAAATCCAAAATCACATACTAAAGGATCTTCTCAACACTCCTCTAATGACGCTTGTGTTGATGCTAGTAAAAAGAAAGTGTTTAATCCTTATAAGTATTGTGGAAAAACCAACCACCTTGAAAATATTTTCTTTAAAGACGTGAACTTGCTAAAGCCAAGAAGAAATCCTCCGTTGCACAACATGTTGCTCTTTGTGCCTATTATGTTCAACCAGGTAAATCTTCTTCTTATGTGGAATGGATTATGGATTCTAGTGTTTCTGACCATATGTATGGTACTGCTTCATTGTTTTCTTCTTATGACACTCACAAGTGCACATTACATAAAGTTTATGTTGGTGATGGTAAAAAACTTTCAGTAGTAGGTTCTTGTAATGTTAAAGTTTCTAATGGTATATTGGAAGATGATTTTCATGTTCAAGGCATGCCCATCAGTTTGCTTTCTATGTATAGTGCATGTCACACTACTACATATGGGTGGAAAAATGACAATGTACTCCGACAGTACTGTTAAAATCGGTTGTATTGTCGGATTTTACTTGTATTTTTTGTATTTTTTTTTTTAAATCCCCAACGTTCGTCGACTATCCGACAAAAGGGATTGTATCGTCGAATATACCATACCAATGTTTGACGAAGTCAATATTTTTGTCTGTTAAACAACGTCTCTCTGGTCAACAGTCGTTGGAATTCTGACGAAAAAGTGATATATAATTAAAAAAGTTTGAAATATTAGAGATGTTCAACTTTGTTGCTATACTAGCGATGGTTTGTAGAGGTTATAGGGGATATTTTTTGGTCATAATACGAACAAATTTTATTTTGTTATTTTCATTACAAATAGCTAAACTATTGAGGTTCATTTTTGAAGATAATCATCACTGAAAGATTGGTAAGGAAAAATGTCACATAACATTCCTCCAGGAGAACAAGGAGATGTGAGATCTGCATTGGAGGCTTTGGGTGATCGAAAATGTTATTTTCCCTTGTAAAATATGCAAGGGCTATAATAGAAGGAGATTTTTAATAAAAATAACTAAAAGACATTATAGAGTATGGGCACCTTGAAGGTGGGCATGAATATCGTCCCTTGGTAAGTTATTCATTGTATGTCTTTATATTGCAAATTGTTTTTGTAAACATTTATATGTTAAATGTATAAGAAAAACAATGTATTTTTTTATTTATGGATATATTCTAGATACACAACAAATTGAGAGTAAGTTAAGAAGAGAATAAGTAGACATAAGATGTAGATTTTAATTAGGGTTTAGGGTAGGGTTTAGTGGTTAAGTAGTTTAAAGTTTAGGGGTATAGGGTGTAAGGGATTAGAGGTTAATATTTTAGCAGTTTAAGGGTTAATAAGGCCATATTAGGGCTCAATGGTTAAGGGGTTAGGGGTTAATAGGTTAGGGTTTAAGGTAGGTTTAGGGGGTTTAGGTCCTAGGGGATTTAGAGGTTAATGGGGTTTTAAGGAGTAGGGTTAGGGGTTTAAGGTTGAAGGGGTTTAGGGTTATGGATTAAGGGGTTAGGTCGGGTTAGGGGTTAGTAGCTTAGGAGCTTAGGGGGTAAGGGGTTATTGGTTAAGGGTTTAGGGTTTATGGGTTAGGGATCAAGGGCTTATGGGTTAGGGGGAATGGGGTTAAGGTGTTAAGGATTAGGGGGATAAGGTCTGAAGGGTTAGCGGCTATGGATTAAAGGGTTAGGGGTTAATGGTTTAGAGGTTAGGGGTGGGTTAAGGGTTAGGGATCATAGGGCTATATAAGCTCTCAACCCCTTATAAATTGTGGTCTCCAAGTTGTGGGAAAGTTTCCATTGACTTAAAATCCATGGTCACCAAGTGAAATCAAGGAAGAATATGACATAATGATGAAGGTGAAATAAGAATAAGTTTTTTTTGTTGGTCGTGACTATATATATCACAAAGTGTCTTTCTTTCTACATGTCAAGAAAAGTAACATTTTTCCTATATTTTTTCAACATATTCATAAACATCTTGATAAATTGCACAATCTTCATCATTGATTTGTTGTCTTTGTTTCTCTCTCTTGTTAGAATAAGATGGATGTGCTCGTTTAGCCATAGAAAATATCACTATTGTCACCCAACCATAGGCCGAAGCCACCCCCGAGCACCTTAACCTTGACAAAGAATCATTCCGGAAGCAAACCCTAGGATAGATAAACAAACAAGATAGCACACCTCTCTCCAAGGATAGCGCACCAAACAAGAGTAACAAGAGCTTATTAGAGAGTCCAAACCATAACCAAGAGAGAGTCCACGCCAAAACTGAAATCTGCTAGCTGCAGCAGCTGCAATGGCAACTCTCCTCCAAACTTGCGCACAAACTGGCCAACTGCAGTGCGCACAAGTGTTGCTTCTGTAGTTCTGAGAATGCCTGCCAGAATGAAGACTGGCCTCCTGTATTTATGCTAAAACTGGAAAACTGCCTGGGTCGACTTCTCATTCTAGGTGCCTATTTACTTAGTATATAATATTTCCTTTAGCCGACTTCTTCTCTTGGAGGCTAATAACCTAATACAAATTATCCTCTTGAGCTGACTTGTCTTCTAGGGTTATTAGCCAACTAATTAGGGTTTCTTCTTGCTTCCCGAAATATTCTATTCTCGTCAGGTTTACATGTGGAGGTAAATACCTCCCGCAACTACCATAATATCAACACTCCCTCCTAGCTAGGGAGGTATTGAAGATAATGGTCTTGAGCACAAACATACCATTTACTCGGTAGCATCAATATAGTCATATAGACTAACTCATGATTAGATCATGAGCACCATCATCACTATCAGTGTCATCAACTGCATCATCTCTCTAAACCATACTCCATTTGAGTAATTAGACATGATGTTGGATAAGTCACTCACTCCATAGAGTGACATAAGAGCCATTCTTCGAATCCAGACATATGTCCTAGAAGAATAAATGTCCTGGACCATTTTCCATCTGGGGAATCTCTGTCCATTGATCATCCATCTAGCTGATAATTATTTCCAACATTACTGATAGTCTTCAAGGCAATCGAAACAATGTCATTCAATAGAACATAACCATGTCTATCCATAGTAGTACATAACTACAATCTAGTGGTACACTGCCACACCAAGTAGCACATAGATACTTTATCAGTGATATATAGTCACAATTGGTGGAACACATCCACTACTGTAGTATACATCTATTGTCCTGAGACATACAGTCTCCATAACAATCATATCATCAACCTGCACATAAAACATTGTTATGATATATAAACTGAGTCATCTGGGTCATTCTTCCACTCACATCTGTGATATATGGAAGAGCATCTGCCCTAAGAAAGTAAAACATCAACGATGAGTTATCTGGACTATTCTTCTCAAGCAAGGAAGAATAACTGTCCCAATTTCTAAGCCTGGACCATTCACCTATCTAGGCCATTCCTCGGGCACTAAACAAAGTGCAACCTGGAGAGAATGAATCTGCCCTAGGGAATGCATGTCCCTGACCATTCCTCCGGCACTAAACAAAGTGCAACCTGGAGAGAATGAATCTGCCCTAGGGAATGACTGTCTAGACCATTTCCTAAGGAAATGACTGTCCTTCACCAACCTCCAAAATGGACCATTCTTCAAAACTGCTCACAATTGTGAGCTTCGAAAGAATGATTGTCCGACGAGGTGGACCAATCTTCTTGACCACTACTGAGAGTGACCGTCAAGAAGAGAGTTTGTCCTAGACCATTCCCTATGTTAACCACAAGGGGAATCGTTGTCTATGGTACATCAACAATCCATCGAACCATTTTCATTATGAAAATGATCATTCGATCTAGACCATTTTCTGAACTAGAAAATGCCTGTCCATCAGAAATCTCAAACCACTTTCCGAACTGGAAAGGAATTGCTCATCCTGGACCATTTTTTGAACTGAAAAATGACTGTCCATGTATCAATAACACATCAGTGCTCCCTCCCAACCCGGGATTCATCTCTTCCTTTTTCAATAAGGAAGTCGTCTCCACGAGCTCTAGCTTGAGTACACAAACTCTTTCATCTTGAACACAGGCTTTACCAAAATGTCTGCTTATCTGCTCATCTGTGGAGATATATATTGGAGAACCACTTCTCCTTTCTAGAATTCATCACAGAGAATGTAATGCTTGATCTCAATGTACTTCAGTCTTTCTGGAACACTGGTTTTCTGAAGGCTTTCATATAGCTCTGATCATCATAGTTGAATTCATCTCTTTTGTCTCATGTTAGCTCATAACATCGTGGCAAAGGTCAAACTTGGAACATATCCAAGTGGTACTTCTTCTGTAATCATGAGAGCTTTTTCATGGATTGGCAATCCATCATTCTTGAGTTCTAAGTAACCATTATGATACAGTATCTTTGTTATAGAAGGTTTTTCACCACGCTTCTGTTGTGCATTGGAGGCTCCGCACCAAGTTGTTTGAATCCATACAAAAACCTTCTTCCATCTACATACAAGAGTCTCTTCCTAGTATACCTCAAAGCCTTGAGGTTGTTCTACATATGTTTTGTGTTCAATTATTCTGGAGAGCAATCTTTGCTTTCATTTGATGTAAACTCTAAACCATGGATATTGCAATCGATATAATGGCTCATGTAAAGGTATGTCTGATTTACTGGAACAAACAATCATCATAGTCTTCTCCCTCCATATGGGAGAACCTCTAGTTCTGGATCTCACAATGCTTTCATTCATAAGTCTTCCATACACTGTTCTTCATCACAACTTTCAGTTCCTTTGCTTGATTTCTTTTAGTGAGTTCATATCAGGCTGGTAGTCTTTTGATTCTCGATACAATGACTGGTTCTTCTGGCTTTTCTTTCTTTCTTGGAATCTTCATGTTCTTCCTCATGTTTCTCTTTAGCTCTTGGGTCCATGGAGTTTTCTATAGATCCCATGCCCTGAATATTCCACTTCTTTCTTTCATCATAGGATCATGGATGTGGATGGACAACCAGGGATACTTTAAGGCTTCTTTTCGAAGAAGGCTTCTTCTAAAGTCAAACTGAACACGTACTATTTTTCATGGCCGCTACCATGGATATATACTCCATCATCTTCAATGGATCATACGATTAGCTCCCTCCTAATCCTTGCTTCATGTATGAATGCATGCTTTTCTTTTGGAAATATATAATCGACTCCCTCCATCTAGGAAAGTCCACACTTCCATCTACATCCTTATTGCCTTATGTAAAGTGTCACAAATATTTTTCCAGTTTCCTCTTGATTGCTGACTTCTTTTTGTCTTTACTTCTTCTAGGTTTCTTCAAGATTGATTTTGATTTCTGTTTATCTTGCAGCTATTACTTATGTAATAACTTCCACATGAATTGTTACCAGGGGTTGTTGATGTACTTCATCATTTCATGTGTATTGTCTGACTTGTAGTCATAGTGATAGCAATCTGTATCTTGTTTTTCTTCCATAGGTATAGTTTTTATTGGAACATATTATCTTCTAAGAAATAGATATACAAGATATGTACAAAAAACATGGTATGTACAAGAATTATGAAGAGTATTTTTACCTTGTCTTAGAAGAAGAAGTTTGTTTTTTCCTGCTTGGCTTTGTTTGAGGGTTCCCTTTCTTTGACAACTGATGCTTCATGTGATTCCTTCCTTTTCTTTAACTCAGGACAATGATTCTTGTAGTGAACATACTTTCGACAATTGAAGCATTGTATTCTTGACATATATTTCTCTTGATTTGGTTTCTTCTTGGAGCCAAACTTCTTTTTATTCCTAAAATCCTTGAACCTTGTTGTGAAGGCTTGATCATCATACTTCTTTTGGGGTTTCTCTTTTGCACTGATCCTTGATTCTTCTTGTGAACAACAAGTCCAAAGTTCTTCAAATGTAGGATACTCCTTCCTTGTTTTCATGCTTGCGGCAAATGCATCCCATGTCTTGGGAAGACCATTGAGTACTATGTTTACCAATTCCTTCTCTGAAATGATCTCTTCAATATCTTGTAGTTGATCTCTTAACTAAGAGATTCTCACAAAGTATGATGTTATGTTTTCATCATCATTCATATTCATGTCATGGAGCTCATTCTTCAGACTCATTACTTGTCCAATGTTTTTGACTGAGAAGAGGTTTGTTAGGGCATCTTATATCTTCTTAGACAAATCAAGATGGGAGATGTAGGGTATCAGGTGGTCTTTTATAGAATCTGCTATGATACTCATGGAATTGATGTCATTGTCTTTGAACTTCTGCATAACTGCAACGTTCTGTGGTTCCTTTTCTTTTCCCTCTTCAAACTCTGGTTCCACAATCTTTCCTTTCACGATATCCAACACTTTATTCTTGACAAGGATGAGATCAATCATTGTATTCCATGCTCTGAAGTTAGAAGCCCCATATAACTTGTTTTTTGACTTCATAGAGTAAGTCATGGTTGTATTTGACTTGGTCAACCCTAGATTTGACCAAAAACTCAACCTCGACATCTTGGTTTGCTGAGAGTACCAGGAGATGCACTAGGCTAGGGCGCACTAGTCTATCTGGAAATTAGGTCAATCCCTTCAATTAAGGTGCCTCAACAAGAGGATTAAGGTTTCTACAACTGCACCTGCTAGTAACCCTAGCGACATTGCTTTAGTAACTGCTCCTCCTAGAAACCCTAGCGACAGTTCTTCAACGATCTTAGTATC
>JZKD02S1815691.1:29975-40313 GCA_000966675.3 Picea glauca
ATAGGTTGAATTAATGAGGATATTCATAATCTGATCGATACAACTATCAATTCGAGCAAATTGTGTGATAATTCACACATGAAGAGTATCAAATTATACTTTGGAAATCCAATGAAGGATTAAAACCATATATTTTCTTGTGCAAATGTTGTATTTAATGTTCATTGTGTTGATAATTTGTATATGAAAGATAATTAGATATTTTTTTTGAATCATGACGATTACACTTTTCTATTTGTGACATAAGGCTCAGATTACCAAAGAAATGAGAACATTTCGAAGACTGGGAATGCTTATGTATCTCTTGTTAAGCTTAAAAATTCTATAGTTGTTCCTACATCATCGATTATTTCAAAAATATTTGTAGATACGTTTCCTGAAGTTCCTACTCATTCAATTAAGAGTGCTCTTAAAGCAAGGGAGAAAACGTTTAAAACTCATGCAAGGAATGAACAATCCATGGTGGACTTTTATCTTACATTTGAGAACAAACTGAACATAGTTATGAAGGATTTAATCAATATTAAACATGAAATTCATGTTCTAAAATGTCCTAGATTCCAAGATGAGAAGAATAATGAAGTTTGCAACATTAGTTCATCTTCCTATGGGCATAATGTCTACATTAGTGAAGGTGAGGAAATGGGTGATGCCTAAATCGATTCACATCATTATATGTTAGTTGTATTAAGTATTGTGTGTGATGATGCAATTAAGAGAGCTTTTGTAATTTTGATAATTCTAGGTGCTCATCACTTCATATATCATACTTTTAATATAAATGACTTATGATGTTCCTTTAATGAATCATCTCTTATTTGACCAATGTGTGTTCTATTTATCTAAAGCATATTTACAAGAAATATTCATCTGAAAGATATGTTAGAAAGAGATTTTGTTTATAATTTCTTTGTTTAAATGTAGTTAAGCCAATGAAAAATTTAATATTTCCACTCATATAGATTTTGTACTATACTTAGCTTTTGTAAGGAATTTTAAATTATTTTGAGAAAGAAGAATTTTTAATAAGAATAAAAACTTGTTCTTTAAAGAAAAAGAGAAAACAATTGTTAGCCTTTATGCACATCAGGTACTAGGTTTTTGTCTAAAAAAGTCAATATAAGGTTATAGACAAGTGTGAAATCACAAATTAGTCCTTTTTCAAGTTGAACCACTCAATTTCGACCAAAATTGAGACCAGAGCATGCATTTTACTCTAAGGTAGTTTTGCATTCAAATTTACATGAAATCCCAAATCTAGGTGCATGAAAGAAACCTCTCATGTTCTTCAATTACATTTTAAATTACATATGTAAATTTACAATATATATATAACTCCATATTCAACCAATAAATAATTTTTTGGAGCTATAGAGAAGGTTGGGTGTGCATTTTAATTTGGTCACTTAGTACGGTTTCAACCTTGCAAATTATAAGGAAAATTTTGTCTCTTTTGCACATAAACCCTTTTTAAACTTGCATTTGCAATTTAAACACCATGAACATGTCTACTACAACATGTAAAATCTAAGGTATAATACAACTTTGGGTTACTTTTGTTGGACACACCGACTACACTGAGGGGGGGGGGTGAACAGTGTAGGGATCTTTTTCCCAAAACTCCTTAGTTAACAATCACCATTAACTCATTACTCATTGTTTTCATTTATAACCAATTAAACTTCAACACATATTAGCAACATATATCAACAATATATCATCAATAAGTCATCACCACAAGGAACACAAAGAACACAAGATGTATGTACAATTTTCTTTTTATTACGGACTACAATCCTTGGGGTTTTTTAGCAACAACTGAATAGACTACAACTCTACATGAGCACCAACTCTATAATTCAAGACTCAGCTTACACCCTCAGCACCAACTGAGATGAGGCAACAATCCTCAACAGATATCAATCTGTACCATAAACAAGTCCATCAACCATGCACCAACCTATGCCAAACAACCTGTAATCAACCTGTACCAATCAGAAGTCCATCCAACCATGTACCAAGTATATAAAAATAATGTGTCAAATACTCATCAACAATGAATCATCAATATGTACCCACATCATCAACTATACACCTCATGTATGTGCCAACTCATCACCTGCTTGTCTCAACCATGACTAGTTTTGGATTAGTCAAAAACCCTAACTTGAAATAATCATAACTTTGTACATGTAATTAATAAAGATCTGAAATTGATACACAATGTTCGTCATTGTGTTTTATGCAATTCCTCCTGGTGACACTACTTGTAACCTCTCAAAAAATGAGTTATAGCAAAAATGGCATACCTTGTTGAATTCTGGATTATTCTAGAGAGCGACCTTGTAGAGACTGACCCAGATAGAATATTTGTTGAATTGATCTGAAACTATTACAAAACATAACAAATATTGTAATATAACCAACACAATTGGTATCACTAAATTTGGATATGTTATGAAGAAGCTATGACATTTTTACCCAAAACACTGTTTTTAGACTAGTTTTCAGACTAGCCACAAACCCTATTTTCCACGGCATGTATCTCCAAAACTACAGCGACCCACAAGCTGATTTTTTTACCACAGATACTTGGATATGTATCCTCATTGGAATATCAATATCACGGTCTGAATTACTATAGAAGAAAAGGTTATTGCTAAAATGGTGAGATGACCTATAAATATCATACCTTAGAAGGCATCATGAAAATAATTTATCCTCCCTTGAATTCCGACCCTCTTTTCTTCACCTTACTTTTTACAAAAAAATTATACATTTTGAGGGTTTTACTAGGAATCACTTGCCTATTTTTGCATAGTGGAGTCTTCTATGAATGAAAATGCAAAACTAACCTTGATTTCTCTCATAACCCACCATCCTTTGATTCCTCAAAAGGTCATTAATCTTTGTGCATAGAAATCATCATTTTTTGGAGTGTAAATGCAATACTATTTGTACAAACATGTTAAAAATATTTTATTCATCATTTTATAGCTTAAATCTGAAATTATGGAGGCTTGGCCAACTTTTGGCATGTAATTTCATGTAGCCAACTCTAACAATTTGGGCATTTGGTTTTACAAGAAAATTTCTAGCCTTTATGCACATTAAGTAGGTTTTTGTCTGAAAATTTCAATATAATGTTATGAACATATGTAAAATCACAAACTACACCTTATGCAAGTTGAACCACTCAATTTGGCTTAAAATTATACTAGGGCATGCATTTTACTTTGATGCAGTTTTACATTCAAATTTACATGAAATCTCAAATATAGGTGCATGAAAGCAACCTCTCATGTTCTTCAATTGCACTTTAAATGACATATGTAAATTCACAATATATCTAACATCATATTACAACCTATGAAACAATTTTTGGAGCTACAAGGAAGCTTGGGCATGTATTTTAATTTTTTCATTTAATGTAGTTTTGACCTTGCAAATTACAAGGAAAACTTTGTCTCTTTTGCACAACAACCCTTTTTAAACTTGCAATTGCAAAATTAACAACATGAATAGGTCTATTATGATTAATCACACCACTACTAACTTGCAGAACTCAAATATAAGGTATACAACCTTGGGATACTTTTTACAAATAGGTTGTGCATTTCAAGGGTTTTAATAGGAATCTATTGCCTACTTTTACACAACAAAGTATTTTATGAACGAGAATGCAAAACCAACCTCCATTTCTCTCATAACCCACCATCCTCTGATTCATCAAAATGTTGTGAATATGTGTCCATAGAAATCATCTTTTTTGGAGTGTAAATGTACTTCTAATAGTACAAACATGTTATAAATATTGTAATCATCAATTTACAACTTAAATCCTAAATTATGGAGCCTTAGCCAATTTTGGGCGTGCAGTTTCATATAGCCAACTTTAAAAAAATTTCCGTTTTGTTTTACAAGACAAGTTTTAGCCTTTATGCACACTAGGTTATATGTTTATGTGTGAAAATGCCAATATAAGTTTATAGATAGGTGTAAAGTCACAAAATACACCTTATACAAGTTGAACCACTCCATTTGGGTCAAAATTGAGACTAGGGTGTGCATTGTACTCTAAGGTAATTTTGATTTCAAATTTACAGGAAATACCAAGTCTAGGTGCATGAAAGCAACCTAAATTGTTCTTCAATTGAACTTTATATGCATAGGTAAATTTACCATTTATATAAATCCATCTTACAACTTATAAAATAATTTTTGTAGCTACAGGGAATTTTGGGTGTGCATTTTAATTTTGTCACTTAGTGCGGTTTGGACCTTGCAAATTACAAGAAAAACTTTATCTCTTTTGCACAACAAACCTTTTTAAACTTGCAATTGCAAAATTAACAATACAAACAAGTCTATTATGCTAAACCACACCCCCAATAACTTGCACAACTAAAATCTAAGGTATAATACAAGCTTGGTTTACTTTTTACAAACAAGTTGTGCATTCTGAGGGTTTTACTAGGCATATATTGCCTATTTTTGCACAGAAGAATCTTTTATGAATGAAAATGCAAAATTGACCTTGGTTTCTCTCATAACCCACCATCCTCTGATTCATCAAAATGTCATGAATCTGTGTGCATATAAATCATCATTTTTAGAGTGTAAATGAACTACTAATTGTACAGATAAGTTATAAATGTTGTAATAATCAATTTTTTACTTAAATCCTAAATTATGGAGCCTTTTCCGACTTTGGGCGTGCAATTTCATATAGCCAACTTTAAAAATGTGGCCCTTTGGTTTTACAAGGAAAATTTTATCCTTTATGCACATTAGGTAGGTTGATGTCTACAAATGCTAATATAAGTTTTAGACATGTGTAAAATCACAAACTACACCTTCTTCAAGTTGAACCACTCAATTTGGGTTAAAATTGAGACTAGGGCATGAATTTTACTCTAAGGTAGTCTTGCCTTAGAATTTACATGAAATACCAAATCTAGGTGCATGAAAGAAACCTATCATGTGCTTCAATTGAAATTTAGATGAAACAGGTAAATTGACCATATATCTAAATCCATCTTACAACCTATAAAACAATTTGTGGAGCTACAGGGAAGTTTGGGAGTGCATTTTCATTTTGTCACTTAATATTGTTTTGACCCTACAAATTACGACGAAAACTTTGCCACTTTTGCACACTGACCCTTTTTAAACTTTCAATTGCAAAATAAACAACATGAACAGGTTTACTATGATAAACCACATCCCCATCAACTTGCACATCTGAAATTTAAGGTATAATACAACCTTGGGTTACTTTTTACAAACATGTTGTGCATTTCAAGGGTTTTACTAGGCATTTCTTGCCTATTTTTGCATAGCAAAGTATTTCATGATTGAAAAGGAAAAATAGACATGGCTTCTCTCATAACCCACCATATTTTGATTCATCAAAAGGTTGTGAATATTGTGCATAGAAATCATCATTTTTGGAAGTGTAAATGCACTACTAATTGTACAAACATGTTATAAACATTGTAATCATCAATTTACAACTTAAATATTAAATTATGGAGACTTATCCATCTTTGGGAGTGCATTTTCATATAGTCAAATTTAACAATTTGACCCTTTAGTTTTAGAAGAAAATTTTTAGTCTTTATGCACATTAGGTAGGTTTTTTTCTGATAATGCTAATATAAGTTTATAGACATGTAAAATAACAAACTACACCTTTTTCAAGTTGAACCACTTTGTTTGGGTCAAAATTGAGACTAGGGAAGCTTGGGCATGCATTTAATTTTGTCACTTGGTACAGTTTTGGACCTTGCAAATTACAAGGAAAACTTTGTCTCTTTTGCACAACAACCCTTTATAAACTTGCAATTGAAAAATTAACAATATGAACATATCGACTATGATATGCCACACCTCGACAACTTGCACAACTCCAATATAAGGTATAATACAACCCGGGGTTACTTTTTACAAACAAGTTGTGCATTTCGAGGGTTTTATTAGGCATATTTGTTGTTATGAATATGGAACATACATGTATGAAGTATGCATATGGTTTGTAAGACAATAATTGTTCATGCAAATTACAATACATACACAAGCTACAAATACAACATTTTCCCAATTTCTTCCACAATGGTAATTTTCATGCCATGACCATTCATAATTCAATATATGGATAACATATATATAACTAGCACTTAACACATGCTCTCTCTCTCTCTCTCTCTCTCTCTCTCTCTCTCTCTCTCTCTCTCTCTCTCTCTATATATATATATATATATATATATATATATATATATATCTTCAAAATATAGCATATTTATGTATACATAGTCTTAAACCATAATATGCAAGCATTCTTGCATAAATACCTTATTGTGTATGTTCATATACAACAACAATTTACAACAAAAATATTTCACTTCTGGAATCATTGATCTATCATCTATCACTATAAATCATTTCAGATTTGTATATGCAACAATACATATTAGTTCGTGTATGTAACCCCAAACCAAAATGTATATTTCACCCTTCATCAATTTCTAGGGGTACAACAACATATATACATCCGACATTTTTCCCTAACATGGCGTGCATTTTAAACGATGCTCTGTTTTCATGAAATTTCACAAGGATAGTGTGCATAATGTGTATAACTTGATGTTAGGTAGCATACTTGCATAATGTGCATAATTTCATGAAATTTCATGTTAGGTAGCTTTCATTTCATGCTTTCGATTTTGATATCTTATCTAAAGTAGGAGTTGATATAGGAAAATAGATCTGGGGTTTTTCTTAAATCCATCACCATTTGTATTGAGTATCAACCCACAACTATTGAGATTAAGGGGGATTTATCCACCCTTGTGACCAAAACCCACCAATAAAGTGCATTATTTGATTGTTTGTTTTCTTGGGTTACCTACTGATTTTGGTTTTACATAAGTGAAATATATTTTCATACATTTAATATTTTAGACTCAATGATAAGGTTCAAATTTCATGGGAAATAGATATCAAAAACCTCAAGTAAATGAGGTCAAATTTTTGAATTTTCATTAAACGTAGATTTTCAAAATTTCCATACTGAAATGGTAATTGGCTTAAGTTTGTACCAATTATGTGTGTTTTTACCTACCCAATATTAAGGTGGTTGGTCCTTAATGAAACAACAAAAATTCTAAGCAGTGTATTTACCTTTAGCAACAACAAATTATGTGCAACCCTAGTTTTAAATCATAATATGCAAACATTCTTGCATAAATACCCTACTAGGTATGTTCATATACAACAATAGTCCACAACCATAATATTTCACTTGTGGAATCATTAAGCTATCATCTATCACTATAAAGAATTTCATAGTTGTATATGTAACAATACATATTAGTTCAATCATGTAACCTCAAACCAAAATGTGTATTTCACCCTTCACCAAATTCTGATATATTGTTATAGACATGTGCAATATCACAAACTACACCTTTTGCAAGTTGAACCACTACATTTGGGACAAAATTGAGACTAGGGTGTGCATTTTACTCTAAGGCAGTTTTGTCTTCAAATTTACATGAAATCTCAAATCTAGGTGCATGAAAGAAACCTCTCCCATTCTTCAATTACACTTTAGATGATAGGTAAATTTGCCATATATCTAAATCCATCTTAAAACTCATAAGACAATTTATGGAGCTATAGGGAATCTTGAGAGTGCATTTTAATTTGGTCACTTAGTATAGTTTCGACATTTCAAATTATAAGACAAACTTTAAGTATAATTTGGTCACTCATAATATAATTTATTAGTTTATTTCCAATTCACCAAAGTTGTATGGCTGAAAATTTCCAATAGTTTCAAATTACAAATTCATTGTGATAAATTAAATCTACTAGAATGTATGGAATTATGGATCATTGATAAATCTATTTCCTAACATAGATAACTACCCAGGTATGTGTTGTGGGGCATCTGGTTAACCAGAAACAAGTTGATTTTTAAAAATAAGGAAGCAAAGTTAGGAAGACTTGCACATCACATTAGAGTCTCTTATGGAGAAGGAAGGAAGCAACCAAAGAACATTGTTCCAAGAATCCTTCAAGAACCGATTATAAATCACACTAATCCTTTGGGATTTTTTGATGGAGCATGTCAAGGTATTGATCCGAATTAGACCCCTACCTAAATTATTTTTCAAAATTGTAAAATAATTATTATTTTTATTTCATTTTTTCTTTTTGGAAAAATGGGAAGGGGAAATGAACCATCATGATGGTTGGCCTTCCAAAGGTATCCCGTTAAAATAATGAGGGATGTCAAGAAAACTTTAACGAATGGGAGATGGAAGGAGAAGTTTGGAAGTTTGTAGAGATGAGAGCTGAAAGAGTGCAACCTTCTTGAAAATTGTGGACGAATGAGTCAAGGAGCCTATCAATGATTAGTGAATTCATATCTGAACCATGGCCATCTGCATTTTTCAGTGAGTAACAATGCATGAGATTTCTAAGCATGCATAGCTCACCATTTGTAAAGAACTTCATGAGAAAAAATAAATCTCTATTAATTATGGTTCTCTTAACCACTACTATGAATCTGGTGTGTGTTATTTATCTATTACTTGTTTGTTTTAGTGAGAGGTATTTTTGTGTTTATGAGAAATGAACATCCCATGCTCATATATGATCCCTTCTGCAATTGAGTAAATTCACCTTTAAACAATTGCTTGGTATGATGGCACAACGTTGGGTGTTTTTTTTGTTGTTCCTTTAANTTAGAGAGAGTTTGTCTCATGATTTTATCCTAGCATCAATATAATGTTGTGAAACTATTTTTTTACAAAGAGACCTGTACAAGGATGATTGTAAGAATCAAATTCATAAGAATAGGCTATATTCTTATTTGATAGAGGCAATATATAAATACAATGGCTGCTAACATTAAAAGTTGAAGGGATCGTCAATGTGTATTTGATTTCCACTAGAAATATCAATACAATGATTTTTATCTCGAGAAAAAAAAATTGTAATATAATTTATTGGAAGTAGATTTAGACATTATTATAAATATGCATTAAATATCCATTAAATACAAGTATGAGTGAAACTTTACTAATCTTCCATTAATTCCTCATAATAGTAGGATTTTTACATGATAGACATCACAGTTACAGTCTCATTACAAAATCAGGAAAAGTGTAACATATATTCTACAACTTTCTTCTCTTCAAATATTCCTCCTAAGGTCTCTCTAACAAGCCATTCCTTTCATATCTCTCTACTTACAACCTTATATATTATGTTCCCCATGGGACCACCTTGACCCATAAGTTGGTTACATAAATCAAGCATATATAACTTTACATGTATTCACAGGTCCTCGAGCTAGTATTTACATCTCTAAGGTGATGCTTACTTGAGGCACACTCTTCCTTGTTGAAGTTAGTCATATTTCGCAATCAATACTAAGAAGGGTTTTTTATCCAATCACTAGCTTCACATTGTGGGGTGGTACTGAAGAAGCTTACAATGTGAATGGGTGTTAGAGAAGCATGTGCTCGATCATGTTGTCATTGATGCCAATGGTTTGATTGATTGATGTCAAAGGATTGATTCACTAATGATTGATGTAATATAATATGTATTTTCCTTGATGAGAATGCATATATGAAGATGGATCAATGAGTTGTCATTGATACATGATGAAGATGGATCGAATGGTTTCATTGGTATATGATGCATTGTTGGAAAAATGTATAGATGACTCATTATTGTCTTATCATGATTGATAAGGTGCAAAAACGGATGAACTCCAAAGTGGTCCCCTTATGGTGAAAGCCCTCACGGGAAGACACTTTGCGGATTGAGTTATCCTAGAAGAATGGTTGGAGGACCCATTCTCTCATTATTATCTTATCATGATTGATAAGGTGCAAAAACGGATGAATTCCAAAGTGGTCCCCTTATGGTGAAATCCCTCACGGGAAGATGCTTTGCAGATTGATTTATCCTAGAAGAATGGTTGGAGGACCCATGCTTGTATGTGGAATAACGAGATGAATATCAAGGAAATTGTTGGTGAAACTATCCTAGATGGATAGCGCTTGTCGTGCCATTTCTGGTGGTATGTGTAATGTCACATAACTCCTCATGGTTTGAGAGTTATGGCCTTACGAAGATGAAGGACCCCCAAATGAAGGCTTGAAGCCCCCAAGGTGAAAGAGTCAAAGTGACCTAAAAGAATAAATATTATTTAAATGATAAATTAAAGTGACAAATTCAAGGTGAATTATTTAAATAATCAAGAGAAGTGAAAAAATCAAGAAATGATAAAGTAAGGTGACAAAATCAAGAAGGAAT
>JZKD02S1815691.1:71909-84871 GCA_000966675.3 Picea glauca
ACTTAATTTACAACTAGTAACCATGGGAGTGCCAACTGGTTTAGAATCTTCCTTCTGAAATTTCTTAAGCATTTCATTGATATACTTGGTTTGAGAAATGGAAATACCTTTATCAGATTGAGTAATTTGCAGGCCTAAGAGAAACTTCATTTCTCCTAGCATGGACATCTCAAACTCTTTCTGCATACTTTCATCAAACTGTTTACTGATCCTATTATCATCACTACCAAAAATGATATCATCTACATATATCTCAACAATGATCAGGCTATCATTTTCTTCTTTAATATATAGATTGCTATAAGTGTTACCTTTCCTGAATCCTTGTTGCCTCAAGTAATTGTCAAGTCTGGAATACCAAGCCCCTGGTTCTTTCTCAAGGCCATACAATGCCTTTTTCAACCCGTAAACATATGGTTCTGCTTCTTGTACCTAAAAACCATCTGCTTGTTCCATATATACTTCTTCCTCTAAATCACCATTCAAAAATGCAGACTTTACATCCATTTGGTAAACGTTAATGTGTTTAGAACTGGCATAAGCTAGAATTAGTCTAATGGATTCCATTCTTGCAATAGTAGCAAAATTTTCTCCAAAATCTATTCCTTCTACCCGTGCATACCCTTTACAAACCAATCCAGCCTTCTTTCTAGTTATTTTAGTTGCTTCATCCATCTTATTTCTGAAAACCCATTTATCCCCTATGACATTCTTATTCAAAGGTCTAGGAACCAATTCCCATGTCTTATTCTTTTCTATTTGACAAAGTTCTTCATTCATTGCTTTCATCCAGTTCTGATATTTAATTGGTTCTTCAATATTTTTGGGTTCAATTAAAGAAAGTAAAGATGCATGTTCATGAGTTGAGGTGGATTCTTTCCTTCTGCTTCTTGTTCCAACACCTGCATTTATGTCACCAATTATCTGTTCTTCAGGGTGATTTTTCTGTATTCTATTGATTGGAGTCTTTGATGGAGTCATGCTTTTGGATGGAGTTGTGCCCCGTGTCAAAGTTGGAATTAATTGTTCACTGTCAGCAGCCTTAGTTTCTTCAGTTTCACCTACCTCATCATTCATTTTATGCTTGTCATCTATCTCATATATTTGATGATTCTTTTGTTTAGATTTAGACTTCAAAAATGAGGACTCATCAAATTTCACATCTATGGCTTCAACTATTTTGTTCAATCTGAAGTTGTAACATTTATAAGATTTCCTTGAATAGGAATACCCAACTAAAATACCTTCATATGTTCTAGATTCCAGCTTACCCAAATGCTTATCAACTCTTTTGATATAACATTTACTGCCAAAAATTCTGAAATGTTTAACACTAGTTGGTCTGCCTTTCCATAACTGATAGGGTGTCTTAAAATGATTGTTTCTCAACAATCTTCTATTCAAAATGTGAACACCAGTATGACCAGCTTGAGGCCATAGTATATTACTTAGTTTAGATTCATTGAGCATAGTTCTAGCCATCTCCATAACAGTCCTATTTTTTCTTTCAACCACTCGATTTTGTTGAGGTGTTTCAGTAACAAAAAAAATTCATCTTATCCCATTTTCATCACAGTATCTGTTGAATTATTTAGACACAAATTCCCCTCCATTATCTGATCTTAAACATTTAATTTTCATGTCACATTCATTTTCAGTGGACTCCTTGAAGGTTTGAAAACAACTAAAAGTTTTGGATTTCTTTTTCAATAAAAACATCAATGTCATTGTAGTAAAGTCATCCAAAAATAGTAGAAAACATCTTTCTCCTTTTAACCCTGCTATTCTCATAGGTCCAAAGACATTAGCATGTACTATTTCCAATGGTTTAGCTGTTGGATGTTCTTTGGTTTTGAATTTAAGTCTAGTTTCCTTACCATGTTGACATTGTTTGCAGACAAAACTTGAAAGATACTTTATGACAAGTAAATCTCTTATTGCTTCCTTTTTATTCAACTGAATAAGATTTTCAAAGTTAATGTGTCCAAGTCTTTTGTGCCACAACCAACTTTCATCTTCACTCCCAAGATAACATTTTTCTTTTTCTTCATCTAGTATGTAAATGTTGCTTGAAGTTCTTGTGGATGTTCCAACTAGTTTATTTGATTTTATATCCCTATTTTGACATCCTTTTGAATAAAAAATCATAAAGAGACCTTTATCATAGGTTTGACCTACACTCAATAATTTATGTTCCATTTCCTCAACCAATAAGACATTTTCAACCATGATTTTCTTGTTGTTTAGACATACAGTTCCTCTTCCAACTATCCTAGCTGATTGATCATTTCCAAAGGTGATTGTACCTTCTTTTCCTTCATCTAGTTCAAAAAATATTTGTTTTCTACCTGTCATATGCTTTGAACATCCACTATCCACAACCCATTTTACTTTATGTTCTTCTTGTAGAGCTATACTTCATTTTTCAGTGTTCTGATTTTCACTTTTCTTTTTCCAATATTTGGTTTTCAGATCTGTGTAAGTGGGTTCATTAAATTTCTGAAAACTCATAGGACAATTTCTTGACACATGCCCAAAAAGGTTACACTTGTAACATTCAGTCTCATATCTTAAGGTGTCAAATCTGTTGTAAGAGTAGTTTATATTGTTTTGACTATTTTACCATGTCCTCTTCCATATTCAAAATTAGACCTTTCATGATTGTTATGTGCACTTATCTTTCTTGAAAAACTATTACAAAATGCATCCTTATTTCCATACTTATAAGAAAAGAAATAGTGGCCTTCAAACCTATTTTGATGTCTTCCATAACTTCTTCTATGCACTGTTGAACACTAATTTTCTTCTTGCCTTTCTAATTCCATCTTCTTGCTAGTAATTTTCTCATCATTATCCTTTGTACCTACTTTCTCAACACTTGAACTAGAACATCCATTAGTTACTGCAGATTTATAACCAACTCCAGTCTTATCATATGCTGATCTTTGACTACTAATAATTTGATCTAACACTTGAGATCTATGATTCATGTTATTTTCTTGTACTTTCTTTCTTAATGAGACTACTTCAATTTTTAAACCTTCATTTTCCTTATCCTTTTCTGCAAGCATTTTAGTTAGATCTTCTTCAGTCACTCTAGCCTCTTCTATTTTAAGTTTTAAGTCAACTACCATGATTTCAATTCTCTCAATCAAATCATTTGATTTCTGTAATTCAAATTATAGATTCTCAATTTCTCTTTTAAAATGTTTTCATCCCCTTCTCACTTTTCTTAATTCACTTAAAGCACTTACCAGTTCAACTTCTAGATCAACTTCACCTTCTTCTTCTTCACCAGACTGATCATCTTGTTTTTCCATAGCCATACAAATTTGTACATCTGAACTGTCATCACTCTCACCAGATTCTGAAATATCACTAACATCTTTTATACACAGGGTTTTCTTTTTGTAAGTTTTTCTTTGAAAAAACTTCTTTTGTCTATTCTTGAATTCCTTAGGTTTTCTATCACTGTCTTCTTCATTATCAGTATGATTATTGTAAGGACACTTATATGCAAAATGTCCTGTTCTACCACAACCAAAGAATTTCATAGGAATCTTACCTTTGTACTTGCCAGTACCTCTTTTCAGTTTTTTACAAAATTTGCTTCTTCCACATCAGCTTCTGACTCCTCATGACTGTTGATTTCTACTTCAACCTTTTTCTTATCTTTCTTTGCTACCTTGAAAGCTAATTCTTTCCTGAAATAATTCTCACCAGAGGTCCTCATCTCATATGCTGTTAGTATTCCATGTAATTCATCCATTTCTAAAGTATCAAGATCTGTTCTTTCTTCTAATGTAGATATTTTTGAATCAAATCTTGCAGGAAATGATCTAAGTACCTTTTTCACAATAATATTATTATTAACTGTTTCTCCTAGACCTCTCATGGTATTAACAACTTCATCAATACAAAGAAAGTAGGTAGCTATGTCTTTAGATTCTTCGATTTTAAGCTTTCAAATTGACTTCTATATGATTGTAGCTTAGCACTCTTTACCTTAGTGTCTCCTTCATATACATTTTTCAATTTATCCCATATTTCTTTTGTTGATCCACATTGCATAACTTTAACAAATTTTGACCCTGCTAGACCTCCTAGTATTGCATACATAGATTTGGAATTATTCTCATAGAGTCTCTTACCTGTAGCATCTATTGGAATGGTTGTTGGGACTTTATATTCATTTAGTACAGCTTGCTAGATATCTACTCCTTGATTTTGTAAAAACGACTTCATCCTGATACTCCAAAAAGCATAATTATGACCATGAAATAAAGGCAATCCATGTTTTGTAAATTCTGACTTCTTATCCATTATGAATGATAAAAAAATTCCAGTGGTTAAACTGATATCTTGAAGTAACCTTCTCTGATACCAATTGTTGAATAGGATAAGTCAATTAAGAGGGGGAGGGGGGTGAATCAATTGTATAAAATTTCTTTCATTTTATAAGAAGATTACTTATTAATCAATAAATCATTCCTTTAACATTTAACTTGCAGTAATACATTTAACCAATAAATATACAATCACATAAATGAAACAGTGACACGGTGATTTTTCATGAGGAAACCCAAAAGAGAAATACCTCTTCTTCTTATGAATGAAAGGAAATATCCAACTCCTCTTTACATTCTTATTTTATTTGAGCTACAACCCAGATGAGGCTGCTACCTCTATTTCTTCAGCACCTACTGAATGGAAGCTACAACTCCCAGATGTACAAGCACCAACTCCCAGATGTACAAGCACCAACTTGTACAGGAGACTTTTACAGTCTCCACTTGCTCGTCCCTACCACCATGGAATCCTTCTCTGTCACTAAGAATCTGAAAACCAACTCTTATCTTCTTTATCAAAGATTAAGCATTAAATTTTCTCCGCAAATTTTTTAGATCCATGTTTCTTCCATAATCCTCTGACCCCAGCTTTTCTCCTCACTGTCCTTTTATAATTTTATTTCAAATTTATCTTCATTTACAGAAATGAATTTTACTTTAGAGCTATGATTGTACCATTAATTCCATACGCACCAACCTTCATCTCACCAAATTTCACTTATTTCTTCCCTGTACAATCAGAGCGTACACTCGAACCCTCGGGCTTCGAAGATTCAGTTACAATAAATGAATAACTATCTTACAATGATTATTATTGGCCAAGGCATCTAGAAGAACAACAACTACATGATCAGTTTAAGTATTTAATTCACACCATTCGATGTAGAAGATGGGTCTCATTCTTACTCCATATGCCCATTGTCTGTGACCACGGGCCTTTACCAAAAGGCGCTTTCGTGATTCGCATATCGCCAATACTGAGGTGAAGACATCTCGTCTCTTCATGTTGTGGTCTCTGAAAAGGAGATTTAACTTGGTGCTAGCTCCTCCTTCTCACTTGACCAATGGCGGTGACTATAGCTTATACAAAAAGGTATTTTGGCGTTTTGCACTTCAACGTTTCGACATTTCACATTTCGGCATTTCGACTATTAGCGTTTCGACATTTCAGCGTTTTTGCATTTCAACATTTCTGTGATGAAGTGTTTTGACACTCCAAGTCACCATCTCCAAAATGATCTGACGTGTGTCCCTTTTAGTATTTTGGTATTCTAGACTTCGTGATGTTGGAATTTTTTGCTTACCATGAAAAAATCCTGAAATAGAAATTCCCGAAGTGACGTATCATAGTGACGTTACCTAGGATGACATGTCATGTGCTGGTCAATATCCAATCTCCGAAGATCAAGCTAAGGGTGTTGACTCCTCTTCCAAAGCTCGTTTCACATGTTACCTTGAGTTATAACCAAAGACTCACCTCCTGGGTTCTTTGCAGTTTCGTGTTTGCATATGTCGAGAGGCATGCTAATCTCCAAATTAGGAACCACCGTGCCTATGCAAATTGATCCACGGTGCCTGTGCAAAATGACCAAAAAAATCCCCCTTTATCATTTTAAAGTTTGACATTAATGAAAAAACCAAGTCCTGTGCAAATTGTGCAAACTGCCCTATTGTGCAAACTTCCCTGTGCAAACTGCAAGCCCTGCCAACAAACTCCCCTTTGGCATTGATGGAAAACTTTAAATCTCTTCTCTCCCTTTTGACATCTATGGCAAAGGAATAAACCCTACTCCCTCTGAGAAAAGAAAATCACTTGCAAATATGTATCATTTCAGCAGCAACTCCCCCTATCAATAATAGTCAATAAATCTGTGTTGTATGATTTTATAATGAAGCTAGTGTAATCTTTGAGAATGAATTGAAATTACAGAGGGTAAATCCACAACTGATCCTTGAGACTTTCAAATTGTATTTTAGATAAATATTTAGTAAATACGTCTGCTATCTGATCCTTTGTGCCAACATATTCCACCTTAATAACTTTAGACATAACCTGCTCTCTTAGAAAATGAAATTTAATGGGAATGTGCTTTGTTTTGGAATGCATAACATGATTTTTAGAAATACTAGTTGCACCGGTATTATCACATAAGATAGATATAGGTTCATTATAATGAATATGTATATCTTCTAGCACCCGTTTCATCCATAGAACCTGAGTGCAACAAGTTGCAACTGCAATGTATTCTACTTCAGCAGTAGACAGAGACACTACTGATTTTTTTTTACTTGACCAACTTACAAGACATCCTCCAAGAAAAAATGTTTCTCAAACAGTACTCTTCCTGTCATCAACACAGCCTACCCAATAAACATCAGTGAAAGAATATAAATCAAGATGATTACCTATAGGATACCATAAACCATACTCTGTTGTCCCCTTAAGATATCTGCAAATTCTTTTGACTGCAAGTAGATGAGAAGTTTTTGGTGAAGCATGAAACCTGCCAACTTGACAAACTGCATGCATAATATCAGGTCTTGTAGTTGTAGCATAAAGAAGACTACCAATCATAGATCTCTATACTGCCTGATCAACATCTTTAGTATCATCAAACTTACTTAATTTACAACTAGTAACCATGGGAGTGCCAACTGGTTTAGAATCTTCCTTCTGAAATTTCTTAAGCATTTCATTGATATACTTGGTTTGAGAAATGGAAATACCTTTATCAAATTGAGTAATTTGCAAGCCTAAGAAAAACTTCATTTCTCCTAGCATGGACATCTCAAACTCTTTCTGCATACTTTCAACAAACTGTTTACTGAGCCTATTATCATCACTACCAAAAATGATATCATATACATATATCTCAACAATGATCAGGCTGTCATTTTCTTCTTTAATATATAGATTACTATAAGTGTTACCTTTCCTGAATCCTTGTTGCCTCAAGTAATTGTCAAGTCTGGAATATGAATCCCTTGGTGCTTGCTCAAGGCCATACAATTCCTTTTTCAACCTGTAAACATATTGTTCTGCTTCTTGTACCTGAAAACCATCTTCTTGTTCCATATATACTTCTTCCTCTAAATCACCATTCAAAAATGCAGACTTTACATCCATTTGGTAAACTTTAATGTGTTTAGAACTGGCATAAGCTAGAATCAGTCTAATGGATTCCATTATTGCAACAAGAGCAAAAGTTTCTCCAAAATCAATTCCTTCTACATGTGCATACCCTTTATAAACCAATCTAGCCTTGTTTCTAGTTATTTTACCTACTTCATCCATATTATTTCTGAAAACCCATTTAGCCCCTATGACATTCTTATTCAAAGGTCTAGGAACCAATTCCCGTGTCTTATTCTTTTCTATTTGACGAAGTTCTTCATTCATTGCTTTCATCCAAGACTCATATTTAATTGCTTCTTCAATATTTTTGGATTCAATAAGAGAAAGTAAAGATACCTGCTCATGAGTTGAGGTGGATTCTTGCCTTCTACTTCTTGTTCCAGCACCTGGATTTATGTGACCAATTATTTTTTCTTTAGGGTGATTTTTCCGTATTCTCTTGATTGGAGTCTTTGATGGATTCATGCTTTTGGATGGAGTTGTGCCCTGTGTCAAAGTAGGAATTAATTATTCACTGTCAGCAGCCTTAGTTTCTTCAGTTTCACTTACCTCATCATTCATTTTATGCTTGTCATCTATCTCATATATTTGATGATTCTTTTGTTTAGATTTAGACTTAAAAAATGAGGACTCATCAAATTTCAAATCTATGGCTTCAACTATTTTGTTCAAGCTGAAGTTGTAACATTTATAAGATTTCCTTGAACAAGAATACCCAACTAAAATACCTTCATCTGTTCTAGATTCCAACTTACCCAAATGCTTGTCAACTCTTTTGATATAACATTTACTGCCAAAAATATATTTCTCCTTTTAACCCTACTATTCTCATAGGTCCATAGACATCAACATGTACTATTTCCAATGGTTTAGTTGTTGGATGTTCTTTGGTTTTGAATTTGACTCTAGTTTTCTTACCATGTTGACATTGCTTGCAGACAAAACTTGAAAGATTCTTTATGATAGGTAAATCTCTTATTGCTTCCTTTTTATTCAACCGAATCAGATTTTCAAAGTTAATGTGTCCAAGCTTTTTGTGCAACAACCAACTTTCATCTTCACTCCCAAGATAACATTTTTCTTTTTCTTCATCTAGTATGTAAATGTTGCTTGAAGTTCTTGTGGTTGTTNACTTAATTTACAACTAGTAACCATGGGAGTGCCAACTGGTTTAGAATCTTCCTTCTGAAATTTCTTAAGCATTTCATTGATATACTTGGTTTGAGAAATGGAAATACCTTTATCAGATTGAGTAATTTGCAGGCCTAAGAGAAACTTCATTTCTCCTAGCATGGACATCTCAAACTCTTTCTGCATACTTTCATCAAACTGTTTACTGATCCTATTATCATCACTACCAAAAATGATATCATCTACATATATCTCAACAATGATCAGGCTATCATTTTCTTCTTTAATATATAGATTGCTATAAGTGTTACCTTTCCTGAATCCTTGTTGCCTCAAGTAATTGTCAAGTCTGGAATACCAAGCCCCTGGTTCTTTCTCAAGGCCATACAATGCCTTTTTCAACCCGTAAACATATGGTTCTGCTTCTTGTACCTAAAAACCATCTGCTTGTTCCATATATACTTCTTCCTCTAAATCACCATTCAAAAATGCAGACTTTACATCCATTTGGTAAACGTTAATGTGTTTAGAACTGGCATAAGCTAGAATTAGTCTAATGGATTCCATTCTTGCAACAGTAGCAAAATTTTCTCCAAAATCTATTCCTTCTACCTGTGCATACCCTTTACAAACCAATCTAGCCTTCTTTCTAGTTATTTTAGTTGCTTCATCCATCTTATTTCTGAAAACCCATTTAGCCCCTATGACATTCTTATTCAAAGGTCTAGGAACCAATTCCCATGTCTTATTCTTTTCTATTTGACAAAGTTCTTCATTCATTGCTTTCATCCAGTTCTCATATTTAATTGGTTCTTCAATATTTTTGGGTTCAATTAAAGAAAGTAAAGATACATGTTCATGAGTTGAGGTGGATTCTTGCCTTCTGCTTCTTGTTCCAACACCTGCATTTATGTCACCAATTATCTGTTCTTTAGGGTGATTTTTCTGTATTCTCTTGATTGGAGTCTTTGATGGAGTCATGCTTTTGGATGGAGTTGTGCCCTGTGTCAATGTAGGAATTAATTATTCACTGTCAACAGCCTTAGTTTCTTCAGTTTCACTTACCTCATCATTCATTTTATGCTTGTCATCTATCTCATATATTTGATGATTCTTTTGTTTATATTTAGACTTCAAAAATGAGGACTCATCAAATTTCAAATCTATGGCTTCAACTATTTTGTTCAAGCTGAAGTTGTAACATTTATAAGATTTCCTTGAACAAGAATACCCAACTAAAATACCTTCATCTGTTCTAGATTCCAACTTACCCAAATGCTTGTCAACTCTTTTGATATAACATTTACTGCCAAAAATATATTTCTCCTTTTAACCCTACTATTCTCATAGGTCCATAGACATCAACATGTACTATTTCCAATGGTTTAGTTGTTGGATGTTCTTTGGTTTTGAATTTGACTCTAGTTTTCTTACCATGTTGACATTGCTTGCAGACAAAACTTGAAAGATTCTTTATGATAGGTAAATCTCTTATTGCTTCCTTTTTATTCAACCGAATCAGATTTTCAAAGTTAATGTGTCCAAGCTTTTTGTGCAACAACCAACTTTCATCTTCACTCCCAAGATAACATTTTTCTTTTTCTTCATCTAGTATGTAAATGTTGCTTGAAGTTCTTGTGGTTGTTTCAACTAGTTTATTTGATTTTATATCCCTGATTTGACATCCTTTTGAATAAAAAATCATAAAGAGACCTTTATCATAGGTTTGAATTACACTCAATAAGTTATGCTCCATTTCCTCAACCAATAAGACATTTTCAGCCATGACTTTCTTGTTGTTTAGACATACAGTTCCTCTTCCAACTATCCTAGCCGATTGATCATTTCCAAAGGTGACTGTACCTTCTTTTCCTTCATCTAGTTCAACAAAGATTTGTTTTCTACCTGTCATATGATTTGAACATACACTATCCACAACCCATTTTTACTTTATGTTCTTCTTGTAGAGCTATAGTGCATTTTTCAGTGCTCTGATTTTCACTTTTCTTTTTCCAATATTTGGTTTTAAGATCTGTGTAAGTGGGTTCATTAAATTTCTAACAACTCATAGGACAATTTCTTGATACATGCCCAAAGTTGTTATACTTGTAACATTCAGTCTCATATCTTAAGGTGTCAAATCTGTTGTAAGAGTAGTTTATATTGTTTTGACTAGTTTTACGATGTCCTCTTCCATATTCAAAATTAGACCTTTCATGATTGTTATGTGCATTTATCTTTCTTGAAAAACTATTACAAAATGAAGCCTTATTTCCATACTTATAACAAAAGAAATAGTGGCCTTCAAACCTGTTTTGATGTCTTCCATAACTTCTTCTATGCATTGTTGAACCGTGATTTTCTTCTTGCCTTTCTGATTCCATCTTCTTGCTAGTAATTTTCTCATGATTATCCTCTGTAGCTGCTTTCTCAACACTTGAACATCCATTAGTTACTACAGATTTATAACCAATTCTAGTTTTATCATATGTTGATCTTTGACTACTAATAATTTGATCTAACACTTGAGAACTATGATTCATGTTATTTTCTTGTACTTTATTTCTTAATGAGACTACTTTAATTTTTAAACCTTCATTTTGCTTATCTTTTTCTGCAAGCATTTTAGTTAGAGATTCTTCAGTCACTCTAGCCTCTTCTATTTTAAGTTTTAAGTCAACTACCATGATTTGAGTGCTCTCAATCAAACCATTTGATTTCTGTAATTCAAATTCTAGATTCTCAATTTCTCTTTGAAAATGTTTGCATTCCCTTCTCACTTTTCTTAATTCACTTAAAGCACTTACCAATTCAACTTCTAGATCAACTTCACCTTCTTCTTCTTCACCAGATTGATCATCCTATTTTTCCATAGCCATAAAAAGTTGTACATATGAACTGTCATCACTCTCACCGGATTCTGAAATATCACTGTCATCTTTTATACACAGGCTTTTCTTTTTGTAAGTTTTTCTTTGAAAAAACTTCTTATGTCTATTCTTGAATTTCTTAGGTTTTCTATCACTATCTTCTTCATTATCAGTATGCTTATTGTAAGGACACTTAGATGAAAAATGTCCTATTCTACCACAACCAAAGAATTTCAAAGGAAGCTTACCTTTATACTTGCCAGTACCTCTTTTCAGATTTTTACAAAATTTGCTTCTTCCACATCAGCTTTTGAATCCTCATGACTGTTGATTTCTGCTTCAACCTTTTTCTTATCTTTATCTGGTACCTTGAAAGCTGCTTCTTTCCTGAAATAATTCTCATTAGAGGTTCTCATCTCATATGTTGTTAGTATTCCATGTAATTCATCCCTTTCTAAAGTATCAAGATCTGTTCTTTCTTCTAATGCAGATATTTTTGAATCAAATCTTGCAGGAAGTGATCTAAGTACCTTTTTCAAAATAATGTTATTATTAACTGTTTCTCCTAGACCTCTCATGGTATTAACAACTTCATCAATACAAAGAAAGTAGGTAGCTATATCTTCAGATTCTTCCATTTTTCGACTTTCAAATTGACTTCTATATGATTGTAGCTTAGTACTCTTTACCTTAGTGTCTCCTTCATATACATTTTTCAATTAATCCCATATTTCTTTTGTTGATGCACAATGCATAACTTTAACAAATTCTGACCCTGCTAGACCTCCTAGTATTGCATACATAGATTTGGAATTACTCTCATAGAGTCTCTTACCTGTAGCATCTATTGGACTGGTTGCTAGGACTTTATATTCATTTAGTACAGCCTGTTAGAGATATACTCCTTGAGTTTGCAAAAACAACTTCATCCTGATACTCCAAAAATCATAATTATGACCATCAAATAAAGGCAATCCATGTTTTGTAAATTCTGACTTCTTATCCATTATGAATGATCAAAAAAATCTAGTGGTTAAACTGATATCTTGAAGTAACCTGCTATGACACTAGTTGTTGAATAGGATAAGTCAATTAAGAGGGGGGGGAGGGGGGGGGATAAATCAGTTGTATAAAATTTCTTTCATTTTATAAGAAGATTACTTATTAATCAATAAATCATGCCTTTAACATTTAACTTGTAGTAATACATTTAACCAATAAATATACAATCACATAAATGAAACAGTGACACAGTGATTTTTCATGAGGAAACCCAAAAGGGAAAAACCTCTTCTTCTTATGAATGAAAGGCAAGCTCCAACTCCTCTTTACATTATTATTTTATCTGAGTTACAACCCAGGTGAGGCTGCTACCTCTGTTTCTTCAACACCTACTGAATGGAAGCTAGAACTCCTAGATGTACAAGCACCAACTTGTACTTGAGACTGTTAAGCCCTAATATTGTCTCATTACCC
>JZKD02S1815702.1:0-28273 GCA_000966675.3 Picea glauca
GGAAGTATGAGACTTAATCTCAACCATAGGTTTCCACAGGTCCCACATGATCCCTGGTATGAGATAGAGAATATGGAATATTCTTCAATGCCCTAATTTTGGAGAAGTGAAACTGTGTGAATATTTTGAATGCCAAATGCATAGTATCGAACGGTAATATTCGTTGATGTTGTATATGTTGGAGGTGAAAGTCGAGTCAACCGAGAGAATACCTGAACGTCGACGACATAAGCTTGCATGGATATAATTTCCATTGTGGCAAGTTAGGCAGGTGCCATATCAGTGCCATGTTGTTGCCATGTCAGATGGCATGAGTGACAAGGTGCCACGTGGCAGTGAGATAGATGTTGACCATGAGAATCTAGGAAACTTTGGAAGGTCGTAAATTTTGATCTGGAGCTCATTTTGGAGTGAATTTTCAATAGTTGTAAAGTTCTTGATGAGCAAAAGACGATGGTACACTCAGGAAGAGGTATTGTGATGTTTAAAGGAAGTGAAATTTTAAAACCCCATTCCCTTGATGTTCTTTAAGGGGGTCGGGTGTGTTACATCACTCCAAATAGATCATGGTGGTCTTTTATTTCATTTTATATGTCTTTATTTAATTTTGCAATTTGATTTCATGAACAATATTTTCCTTTTGCAAGTTAGATTAGTTTTCTTTTAAGCAATGATTCATGGAAACAAGAAGTTCTTAAATCATGACAACAGATAACCTGGTGCCAACAAGATCCCAATAGCATGATCGGTGTTCAAGTACATGATCATTTCCAGGAATGATTAAGATTGCTTTCGATTGATGAAGTGTGGAACATTTCATTTTTGCAATTGATTTCATTTATCTTTTTAACATCTATTCATTAAATTGTATCTTGAAATAACGAAAAGTATTATTATTGTAAAAGGTTCAAATCTTGAAGATTCAATACTTAACTACAACCTGATTTACAACACTTTTGGATATTGTAAGGTACAATTCAATGATAGACTTGTCTTTTATGCAATTGATTTCATAAACTAGAATACACACTAAACATTTTAAATAGATTATACTCCAAATGATCCAATTTTGCACATACTGTGTTTATATTTCACAAGTCTATGTACGCTGCATCAATAATAAAATGTTATAGGATATATAAATATAAATCGCCTAATAGTTATCTTCCTTGGACCACTACGATACCTTACCCATCCCTGTTGATATTTTTCCAAAGAAATCATAAATAGTCTTATTAATACATCCACGTGTATTTCATTTAGATTTGAAACATACTTCACAAATGATGCAATATGTGGATTAGAAAAAAAAGAATCACCATCGAATTTTGGAATATTCTTTTCCAATTTTGGAGGGAGCTTATTTGGGTATCTTAGAATATCCTTAAAATCAAGAGGATATAATTCATTAAATTCCCATGGTGCCATATTTGTTTACTTAACATACAACTTGATATGAAATTTGAAAAAACATGTGTGTGTGGAGTTTCCAAGGTGAATCTCAAATGCCTACACAACGATGCTTGTTTCACCTCACAAGCACATAGTCTTCAAAAACTGGATAGGAAAAAGGGTTGCTTCCCCCAATGGAGTCACCGTATTAGTAAAATTGGATAAGGATTTGGTTTCTACTCATAAATAAAAGTTGAATCATAGAATTTTGATTTCCAAGGAGAAGTACTCAATTCTCCCTGACAATGATGCAAAAGTGTTATCACACAATCTTGCACCCTAGTTTAAAGCCTTCACAAGGTAAAAAATGAGTGGAACATTAGAAGTGTTACTATTATCACCCAAGAAAAAACTTACCTCATTTTAGTGAAGGATAGATCCAACACAAAGTATGATTCCCTAGTATGCTCTAGGTTTTCTAAGGCAATGATCCAAGTGGATATCAGTTGCCACCCAGTACACAAGATGGATGACTCTGCGCCAGGAGAGAGACTAGATGGTGTCGAAGTACACCAACATCTTCCATACATTATGCTCAAAGTTGGGTATCAAAGACTATGAGTGGCACCTAGTTTTGAAATATTGTAATGGCCTGCATAGGTACATCCAAGCAGAGATTAATTTCTTGGACATATCCTCATTGGGAGCCACTTATCAATATGCTATCAAAACCGAGTAAAATTTTAAGCAGCGGAATAAGCGAGAGTTTGGGTTTGCAAATTTTCCACAATAGAAGTATGGTAAATGTGGACCTAACTCATAGAACAAGGGATGTAGTAGGGACATCCAGCCATGAGACAACTAATCCAATCCCCAGACAAAGAAGAGTAATGATAAGTCAAAGAAGGACACTAGAAAATGGTGTGAGTTCCACAAGAGCCCCTAGAACAACATTGTTGAATGCTTCTTGAGATAATCATTTTCCATCGAGATTAAAGAAAAAGAGTCGGACCCTAACACAAAATCCAATTCATAACATGATAAAGGAAAGCATATTATCGATGCAGAACCTAGTTCTACCATTGCAACTAGAAACATCCAACCAAACAATTTAGAGGAGCTTGAGGAGGGGGAGAGCCTCTTCCATTCTTAGATGTCGGTGAAAGGGACCCCACTACATTTATTGTTAATAGTGGAAGCCAAAATAACCTAATATCAGTCGAGGTTATCAAAATATTGAATTTGTAGATAATGCCACAACCCCAACCATACACCATCGGTTGGTTGAGCCAAGGATGAGACCTTTGTGTTAGCCATTTGTATTGCTTGTCTAACAACATCAATCCCTTCAAAGATGAGGTATTGTGTGATGTTTCGCCACTTGAAGTTTGTGATGTACTTTTAAGACAACCTTGTATATGGAAACATCATGTTGTTTACAAATCCTAACCCCATAATGTCATTGTTACTTTGGCAGGTCAATCCTACAAATTTCAAGAGGTAGTTCTGGCTACTGCAATTTCATTGATCTTGACAAATGTCGAAAGGCGATTTATCAAACTAATTTTTTTTTCCTCTTCGTTTTTATGTCATAAGGTGAGTGAAATATCATTGTGACCACCACAGCTTTAGCACAAGGTCTCTCTACACAACAAAAGTAGGTGGACAAGGTGGTAGAGGAATATAGAGACATGTTTTCCTCACTTATATGGGTTCCTCTACATTTTCAGGTAAAATATCCCATTTACTCAATACCCGGGTCTCCCTTACCCAATGATCCCATATACAAAAGATCCCTTCTGGAGACTAAGAAATAAAGCATCAAATTCATGAGCTCATCTGAAAGGACCACATCCAATCAAGGTCTTGACCTTGTGGAAGCTTGATCATGTTGGTACAAAAGAAGGATGGGACATGGCGACTTTGTATTGATTACAGAGCCCTAAACAAATTTAGTGTCAAGAACCAATACTCGATCCCTTGGATTGGCGATATTCTTGACCAGCTCAAGGGTGCCAAGTTATTTAGCAAGATTGATCTAAAGTCAAACTACCACTAGGTTCAGATAAAACAAATTGATACATGGAAGATGACCTTCAAATATAAAGAAGGCCTTTTTGAGTGGTTGGTCATGCATTTTGGCTTGACTAATGCTCCAAAAACATTCTTAATAATGATGGATGATATCATGTGACCATTCATAAACCTTTTAATGGTCATATATTTGGATGACATCCTTGTTGGACACTTGGTTTGGATAGTTGGTTGTCATTCATGTCAACCCTTGGAGATTGATGTCAACCCTTAGAGAAGTCTGGAAGCCCTAGAGATGTGGTTGAGATTGATGGTGATTTAGTTTCCATTGATGGAGTGGTTGATGTCAGCAGATGTGATGGATGCATTTGATGAAGGCTATATGAAGTCCTGAACGTGTGGTTATGGGACCCGAAGTTGCTTAAGGAATATCGACAAGAAGGACAGTGTAAATGTAGGTAAGACACTCATAGATGGATAATAATCGTCGTGTCATTTTTGTTGATAGGTGGTACACCACGTGGTTCCTCACGATTGAGGATTTATGGTCTTGTGGAGTTGGAAGCCCCAAAGAATGGTCAAGAAGCCCCAAATTGGCTACAATTCATTATTGAAAGGGTAAAGTGGTTGTGATAAGAAAGTACTAGAAGCCCTAAGATTAAGGAAAGAGGTTACTATGAAAAAGTATATAACAACTCAAAGAGTCCCTCATAAGGACACACACACACATTGAATATTTATCGTGTGAGAATGTTATGGTTTAATATTTTGGTCTATTGGTGAAGCTGATGACAAGTCTGAGGCAGCGGAGAAAGTGCAAAGAAAGAGCGAAAGTTTCGGAGCTGCGGAGTGCTAGGGTTTCTCTGTAACCTTAATTAAGTAGGCCCTTGTGGGTCAGCTTGAGGGTGTCCCGCGAGGCACCCCCGTGGATTTCCTAGGGCACGTCATGTGAGGCCCCTCATGACAGGTAGCCTTTCTTTTGCAAGGACTAGACAGATTTGGGGAGAATGTTGGTACCAAGCTGTTGAAGGCTATGGAAGAGTTACAGGTCAGTATTACAATTCAGCAGGCTAACTACATGTTACAGGTATGCTTATGTGAATATTGTTTATGTTTGGTTATGGTATGGTACATGCTCAAGGCATAGTGGTGATGATACATAGTATGGTACACCTTGGTGATGACATGATACATTGATTAGTGGTACATCTTGGCTGTATTGGTATCTTGGTATATGGTTTGGTTACATGGTGATGATGCTATGGTATATGTTTGAGGCTTGTTCTTGGTATACTCTTGGATCTTTGGCACATGGTGTATGGTTGTTATGTTAGAGGCTTATCATTGATATTGAGACATTGTTGAGGAATACACTTGGTATATGGAAACACATGTATGAGAAACATCTCTTGGTGATGTTGGTACTTGGTTGAGATACACCATTGATAGTACCTGCTTGGTATATCCTATGGTATATGGTGTATGGCATGGTCGAGTGATATGGTATATGGTTGAGATACATTGTTGGTACATGGTATGGTATAGGTGTTGATGTACATTTTTGATGTACATGGTTGATACATGGTATGGTACAGGTGTTGATGTACACTGTTGATGTACATGGTTGATACATGATATGATACAGGATTGGTACTTGGTATGGTGTTGATGTACATGGTTGATGATTGAGGTACATGGTACAGGTGTTGGTGCATGGTTGATACACTGGTTGTGGTACAGGTTGTCGTAGATAGTTGATGCTTGGTATGGTACAGGTTGATGGTTTGGTACATGATTTGGTACATGGTTGAGACACATATCTTGTGATGATATGTTTGTGATCTTGGTACATTCTTGGTAGATGCATGTGTTGGTTATGTTGGACATCTAGTTGAGAGGTGTCCTTGGTATATGATCCATGTGAGAGGATCTGGTTGAGTATCGTGACCGTGATAGGTTGGAAAGGTTGATCAATGACAAGATGGATACAGTGACAAGTTGATGTGACAGGTTGGATATAGTGATAGTTTGGTGATAGTGACATGTTACAAGTTGATGTGATAGTGACAGTGGCAGTGACAGTGACAGTGGAAGTGACAGTGGCATTGGCAGTGACAGTGATAGTGATTGTGGTAGTGACAATTGATCTACACTTTAATTTCAGGGTGGGGGGATGGGGCAAGGAAAGGGGGTTGTATCTTCCTTTGGTTTGGTGCCAGAGAACACAGGGATTTGGAGCTTACTTTAGGTTGGAGCCTGGGAATTAGGGGGTTGTAGCCTCATGTTGGGTATGTGTTATATTCTTTGCATGTGTGTGTGTGGGCGTGTCAGATTCGACAATTACATCTAACGATTCCAACTTCCTCTGATATTTGTGTCGTGTGTGTCGAGCGCTTTTTAGGGGGGGGCAGATATGCCCCCCCCTAGTTACACGCAGTGCCTCGGAAAAAAAATTGGGCGATTTTTTCTATTTTAGTAGATTTTTCTATTTTTAGCAGTTTTCTAAATTAATCTCATATTAAGGGATTAGGGTTTTGGCATCTACGGAATACCTAAAAACATTGTATATATTGTATGTTGAATGGTGAAATTAATACAATGAAGAGTTGAAAGGTTTTCTCCCGGTTAATGGTTTCTGGTATAAATCTTTGTGTACTATGTGTATGAGCCATTGATTAATTTTTGTTTTGCTTAAGAATCTATATGCATTGCTTTACTTCACAGGTTTAAAACTTACACCTCCTTCTGGTTGGAGCCAGAGAATTCAGGGACTTGTAGGTTCTTTCAGGTTGGAGCCTGTAAATAGAGGGTCATAGCCTCCCTCCAATTGTACCTGGAGAATTGGGAAGTTGTTGCTTCCAATGAATGTATTCTTTGATATATAAGAAAAGCATTATGTGGTTTTCTCCCATTTGGGTTTCCACATAAATTATGGTGTACTATGTATTTGATGTGATGTGATGTTGCTTATGTTTATATTCTCATGATATATTGATGATATATTTCTTATGTTAAGTTAAACTTTATATATTGTGGTTAAAAGTGGTAAAAGTGCCCATACTAATTCACCCCCCCCTCAGTATGCCAACAATCCTCATCTTTATTTAGACGTAGGTAGAACATTTGCAACACATTCAGTAGGTCATGAGTACCATGCAACAACATAAATTATACACCAATATGGATAAATGATTATTTGGCATGCAGAGAATCTAATACTTTGGATACATCCTGGATGAACATGGGGTGCATGAGGACCCAACCAAGATAAAAGTCATTCATGATTGGCTATCCCTGACAAATATGACAGAGCTTCATATCTTCTTGGGCCTTGCCAAATTCTACCATAGGTTCGTGTTGGAGTTCTCTCATATCGCTTAACCCCCAAGTCAAGTGACCAAAGGTGGATCTAAATCCAATTTTTCATGGTTTGAATCACAACAAAAAGAATTCCAGGATCTGAAACACCACCTCTGCTCCACACCAGTCCTCATATTTCCAAACTTGCAACAACCATTCAAGATAGAGATAGATGCCTCTAACCATGTTGTCAGTGCAATCCTCACTCAGCAAGGATATTCATTGGCCTATCACGGTGATATGTTATCCAATGTTGTTCATAGATATCCCACCTATGATACAATGAGATGCAATCCATTGTGCAGGTATGTTGACAGTGGAAGAATTATATTCTGGGAAAGGAAATGATCATCCACATTGATCACAAGTCATTTCAATTCATACAGACACAAGGAAAGTTGAAGAATGATCACCATAATAAGTGGTCCACATACTTACAGGAATTCCACTTGAACATTAAGTACATAAGGGAAACACGAACCGTGTTGCAAAATGCCTCAGTTCGCCCTTGATTGTGGCACTAACCATAATTATTAACTCCCTTGGGAACGATACCTCTGAGTGGCCATAATTATACAACAATAACTCTAACTTTTTTGTTATGTATCAGACACTAAATGCAAGGAAATAAGTCTCGGACTTCCACCTCCAGGATATGCTCTTGTGCTATATGGGCCATCTTTGTGTTCCTTCAAGGGAGCATGCAAAGTTGATTTGGGAGGCACATTACAGTCGGGTGGCAGGGCATTCTGGTGTGGAAAATGTAGTAGCAATACTTTATAAGTATTTCTACTATCCAAAGTTTTTATGGGACATCAACCAATATATCAGGTCATGCACTACCTGTGCCATTGCTAAACCATCCATCAAGAATCAAGGGATATACACTCCTCTCTATCGGGAAATGAGAGACACTTCCACACTAAACCTGGCAAAGGAGAAGAAGAATTTAATCAAGAACATAAATTACAAAGCAATCACATAGTACACAAATATTTTACCCTAGAAACCCAAACCGGGAAAACCAACATTCCTTGAGCATTCTGGTCTCTTGTTGTCCTATTCAATCTGAATAAAAGGTTACATGTCTAACCTTGGTCCACACCTAAGACACAATCGACATCATACCCTCCTTCATGCACAAGAACAACCATGTATCCAATCTAACTTACATTTCCATGACCAACAACCTACATATAAAGATTTATCTAAAGATTGGCTATCCTATGATTCATTCTTTTTCATTAGCCTTTATGGCCTTACAACACATCTCTTTATAGGATTTACAACAGGAAAAACCCTAAAGACTCGGTGTCCAAAAATGGTTACAGATCCATGCATATCATTGGCTACAAATCCCACAAATCTTGAGATTTTGTTACAGTTTACTCCAAATCATATTACCAGTTAACTACCAGTCAGCCTTCATTCAGTCTTCAGTCGGTCGCCACACATCCACCTATTGACCTCTTATTGGTTGACCTCTTTGAATTTTTGTTTATGCCTTAACCATGTCGAACTGCCTTGACCTTCGACTTCGACTTTATCTGGTCAACTCACCTCGACCTCTGACTTGTTATCAATCCACCTAGACTTCGACCATCATTCAATTCACCTCGACTAAACTTTCATTGCAAAGAATATAACAACCCAACATTCTCCCACTTGTTATATTCTTTTTTGAAATGAGAGATTCATGAACTTTCATTCATAGACCCAGGGCAGCAATGCCCATTGCCTCTATGCACCAAGAGAACTTCACAACACTCACAGACTTGGTCAACGAGTCTGATATGTTTTCCAACATGTCTACTTTCTCCAATAGCACCTTGTTACTTTCCACCATATATCTAACAAAATGGTATTGTACACCAATGTGCTTAGTATTTGAATTGTAAGCAGAGTTCTTTGCTAGAAATAGTGTGCTTTGACTGTTGCAACTTACCTTCATATCTCTCTGCTCAAGCCCGATTCCTGAACACAACCTTTGCAGCCATACCGCTTCTTTGCTTCCATGAATGGTCGCCATGTATTTGACTTCTGTTGTTGACAAGGCTATGACACTTTATCGCTTACTCATCCATCTTAGTGCTCCACCAAACATCTTGAAGACATATCCATTGGTCGACCTTCGTCAATCCAGATCTCTAGCCCAGTCGATGTCGATAAAGTCGTGTACATTTAATTTACCATTGTCACCTCCGAGTCTTTGAATCATAGAGCATAGTCCTTTGTGCCACATAAATACCTGAATACTCTCTTGACAGCAGTCTAGTGCTCCTTTCCAGGTGTCTACATGTACCTTCTCAACACTCCCATTGCATGGGCAATGTCTGGTCGAGTGCAGACCATCACATACATTAGACTACCAACAACACTTGCATAGGGAACACATGCCATGTACTCTATTTCTTCCTATGTCTTTGGACATTGTTCAACAGTTAGCCTTGCTCCCATAGGAATTGGCACCTTCACTAGTTTCCAATCCTACATGTTGAACCGTTTCAAAATTGTTTCAATATACTTCGTCTAATTCAACTGGAGCTTTCTAGTTGCTCGATCTCTCTTAATCTCCATTCTCAAAATGAATTTAGCCGCACCGAGATCCTTCATGTCAAACTTAGAGGATAGTTTCTTCTTCACCTCCTTTATTGCTTCCATGTTGTTTCCAATAAGCAACATGGCATCGACATACAAAGCTACATATATGAAACGCCCACCTTTTTCCTTGGAATATATGCAGTGATCAACTTTGCTTCTCACAAATCCCAAACTAAGGATGTATGTGTCGAACTTCTGGTACCACATCCTTGGCAATTGCTTTAGACCCTAGAGGGATATTTTCAATTTGAACACAAACTCTTGCTTTCCCTTTACTACAAGTCCTTCAGGTTGTTTCATGTATATTTCTTCTTCCAGGTCCCCATGTAGGAACATTGTCTTCACATCCATCTGTTCTATTTCAAGATTGAATGTTGTAGCTAGATACATTAGTACTCTAATGGAAGTTAGTTTTGCAACAAGGGAAAAAATCTCACTGAAGTCGACTCCCTCAACTTGGGAATAACCTTTCGCTACCAGTCGATATTTGAACTTCTCAACTTGTCCTGCGACATTCATCTTCTTCTTGAATACCCATTTGCTACCGACAAGCTTTCTTCCACTAGGTAACTTAACTAAATCCCATGTCTCATTCTTGTGCAAGGATTACATCTCTTTGACCATGGCATCCTTCCAAATTTTACCCTCTTCCGATTCAACTGCCTCACCGAACGAATTGAGCTCATCATCGATGGTAGTTAGCACGAATGCAAAATGGAAGTCAGGTGGACTATAACTTTCAATTGGTTTTCTTATTCTTTTTTACCTCCTTACCACTGGAGTTTGTTCTTCCACCTCTTTCGACTCATCTAAATCATCTTATTTGTTCCTCAGTTAAAATTGCACTATCTTAGGACTATTCTAGATCTAAACAACTTCTTCAGGCTAAAACTTACCTCTAACTTCTCTGAATACCATATCTCGACTGTACATTGTTCTCCTTGTTGCAAGACCTCAGAGCTTATATCCTTTCATTCCTTCTTTATAGCCAATGAAAATACATTTGACTGCCTTCTTGTTCAGCTTGCTCCTCTTTTCCTTGAGAACATGCACAAATGCATCACAACCAAATACTTTGAGATGTGCAACCGAAGGTTTCTTACCCGACCATACCTCATGTGGATTCATGTAAACTAGTGTCAATGAACGATACATATTCACAAGATATCTTGCAGTGTCAACTGCCTCCACCCAGAATTCTTGTGTGATCCTAGCATCACTAAGCATGTTACTTTCCTTATGCATCAACGTTCTATTCATTGTCTCGACAACTCCATTTTGTTGTGTGGTATATGGTGTGGTATTTTGGCGTGCTATGCCACACTGCTTGCAGAACTGGTAGGTATTTTGGTGTGGTATGCCACACTTCTTACAGAACTGGTCAAATTATTTTCCACATAATTCACCACCGTTTTCAGTTCTCAACACCTTAATCTTCTTATCTGTCTAGTTTTCTACAAGAGATTTAAACTCTTTAAATTCCTCAAAAACCTTGGATTTCTTCCTTAGGAAATATATCCATGTCTTCCTGGAAAAACCATCTATGAAGGAGACATAATACAAGGATCCACCAAGTGAAGGCACTGTAACCGGACCAAACACATCAATATGAACCAGTTCTAGAATATCATTTTCATTTGTCGCTTCAGATGAGAACCTCACCTGACTTTGTTTTCCATATATGCAATGTTCACAAAAGTTGACCTCTAAACCACACTCAAGAAACCCTTCAACCATACCTTTGTTGTGTATAGCTCGAAGTCTTTTTTCTCTAATGTGTCTCATCCTCTCGTGCCATATCCTGGTTGGGTCGATTATCATGTCTTGTCGAGTCAGTTTGTACTGACTCAACACGATTTGGGTCGATTTGAGTCAAAGTTGAGTCGACTTCAGGAGAAATGATGTTGTTGCATCTATTCGAGTCGACATTCCCTAATAATTGGTATAATATTCCAATCTGAAATCCTTTCATTAAGACCATCACACCTATGACCATATTGCACGAATCCTTCTGAAATAGAGTGTGTACCCCAACATCACTCATCTTACTTAATTATATCAGATTTCTTTCCAAACCTAGAATGTGTAGCACACTTGGAAGGGTTATTTTCCTCCCATCCTGCAGTATCAGTCAAACTCTTCATCGTCCAACAATTTTGGTTGTAAAGTAGTCTCCCAAGAAAACATCACCTCCACCATATTGTTCATACTCATAGAACCATGATCTATGTGGTGTCATATGATAGGATGCTCCTGAGTCAATCAACCAAACACCTTGATCCGACTGTGTATCAGTCGACGCCATGTACGCATCACCTCCCTTATCCTAGGTTTTTTTTTCTCAGTTGATCGCTTCTCGTCGGATCCCATACTAACTTCCATCACCCTCGACTTACATTCCTTTTTGTAATGCCCAACTTTACTGCTTTTCTAGCATCTTCTTGTCAGTTGAACTATGTATTTTGATCTACCCTTTGACTTAGACTTTCTACTGGAGAATTTGCCTTTATCTCTTTCAACCAATCGACCTCTCACCACTAAAGCATCTTTGGTCGATCCTTCCATGTTCTTTCTTCTCATCTATTCTGACAACAAAGAAGAAACCACATCTTCTAGTGCTAGTGTGTTTGTATTACTCCTTATAGCCATGATTAAGCTATCCCATGAGTTTGGAAAAGAACATAATAGGCCTATACACTTCTCCTCCTCACTGATTTTAATATCCATAGACGATAACTGGCTTAAAATGGTGTTAAATTCATTTAAATGCCCAGTCACCGAAATTCCATCACTCATTCTCAGAAGATACAATTTCTTTCTAAGAAACAATTTCTTTACCAGAGATTTCAACTGGTATAAGCTTCCCAACTTGTCCCACATTTTCTTGGTCGAATCTTCACCTGAGACATTCAGCAGTATTGAATCTGCAAGACAAATCTGAATCGTACTTCTTGCTCTTCTTTCGAGTTTCTCCCATTCTTCCATTAACATGTTTGTCGACTGGGTACTTGGACAAGCCATTGTCCAGTGTTCTCTATCTACAAGAATTTCTTCCATTTTAATCTTCCAAAGCTCAAAATTATGGCCATTGAATTTTTCTATCTCTATTCTGGAACTACTCCCCATTCTTTACCATGATCTTTAACAAAATTTATGACTTACAACTCTTATTGTACCTACGGTTTAGTTCTCAGATTCAATATTGGTAAATCAAGATCTGATACACTTGTCAAAGCATAACAAAGCTTTGATGCCACTTGTTAGGAAATGAGAGACACTTCCACACTAAACCTAGCATAGGAGAAGAAGAATTTAATCAAGAACATAGATGACAAAGCAAGCACACAATACACATATATTTTACCCTAGAAACCCAAACCAGGAAAACCAACATTCCTTGAGTGTTTTTCTCTCTTATTGTCCTATTCAATATGAATAAAAGGTTACATGTCTAACCTTGTTCCACACCTAAGACACAATCGACATCATACCCTCTTTCATTCACAAGAACAACCATGTAGCCAATCCAACTTACATCTACATGAACAACAACCTACATCTAAAGATTTCTCTAAAGACTGGCTATCCTACGATTCATTGTTTTTCATTATCCTTTACGGCCTTACAACATGCCTCTTTATAAGATTTACAATAGGAAAAACCCTAAAGACTTGGCACCCAAAAACGATTACAGATACATGCAAATCATTGGCTACAAATACCATAAATCCCAGGATTTTGTTACAGTCGTATTACCAATCGACTACCAGTCATCCTTCATTCAGTCTTCAGTCGGTCACCACACGTCCGCCTGTCAAACTATTGTTGGTTGACCTCTTCGACTTTTTGTTGATGCCTTTACCATGTCTAACTTCCTCGACCTTCAACTTCGACTTTACCCAGTCGACTCACCTCGACCTTCAACTTCGACTTTACCCAGTCGACTCACCTCGACCTCCAACGTGTTGTTAATCCACCTCGACTTCGATCGTCAGTTGATTTAGTCGATTCAACTCGACTAGACTTTCACTACAAAGAATATAACAACCCAATACTCTCCATGTCCCAAACAATCCCTAGGATTTAGTCTCCATGTATCACATGTCAGGTTTTCTCTCCACCAAGCATGGTCACAATTGTGTCTTTTTGGTTGGGGATCATTTCTCTAATATGACCATGTTAGCACCACGTGAAAAGAGTATCACANGGAAGTATGAGACTTAATCTCAACCATAGGTTTCCACAGGTCCCACATGATCCCTGGTATGAGATAGAGAATATGGAATATTCTTCAATGCCCTAATTTTGGAGAAGTGAAACTGTGTGAATATTTTGAATGCCAAATGCATAGTATCGAACGGTAATATTCGTTGATGTTGTATATGTTGGAGGTGAAAGTCGAGTCAACCGAGAGAATACCTGAACGTCGACGACATAAGCTTGCATGGATATAATTTCCATTGTGGCAAGTTAGGCAGGTGCCATATCAGTGCCATGTTGTTGCCATGTCAGATGGCATGAGTGACAAGGTGCCACGTGGCAGTGAGATAGATGTTGACCATGAGAATCTAGGAAACTTTGGAAGGTCGTAAATTTTGATCTGGAGCTCATTTTGGAGTGAATTTTCAATAGTTGTAAAGTTCTTGATGAGCAAAAGACGATGGTACACTCAGGAAGAGGTATTGTGATGTTTAAAGGAAGTGAAATTTTAAAACCCCATTCCCTTGATGTTCTTTAAGGGGGTCGGGTGTGTTACATCACTCCAAATAGATCATGGTGGTCTTTTATTTCATTTTATATGTCTTTATTTAATTTTGCAATTTGATTTCATGAACAATATTTTCCTTTTGCAAGTTAGATTAGTTTTCTTTTAAGCAATGATTCATGGAAACAAGAAGTTCTTAAATCATGACAACAGATAACCTGGTGCCAACAAGATCCCAATAGCATGATCGGTGTTCAAGTACATGATCATTTCCAGGAATGATTAAGATTGCTTTCGATTGATGAAGTGTGGAACATTTCATTTTTGCAATTGATTTCATTTATCTTTTTAACATCTATTCATTAAATTGTATCTTGAAATAACGAAAAGTATTATTATTGTAAAAGGTTCAAATCTTGAAGATTCAATACTTAACTACAACCTGATTTACAACACTTTTGGATATTGTAAGGTACAATTCAATGATAGACTTGTCTTTTATGCAATTGATTTCATAAACTAGAATACACACTAAACATTTTAAATAGATTATACTCCAAATGATCCAATTTTGCACATACTGTGTTTATATTTCACAAGTCTATGTACGCTGCATCAATAATAAAATGTTATAGGATATATAAATATAAATCGCCTAATAGTTATCTTCCTTGGACCACTACGATACCTTACCCATCCCTGTTGATATTTTTCCAAAGAAATCATAAATAGTCTTATTAATACATCCACGTGTATTTCATTTAGATTTGAAACATACTTCACAAATGATGCAATATGTGGATTAGAAAAAAAAGAATCACCATCGAATTTTGGAATATTCTTTTCCAATTTTGGAGGGAGCTTATTTGGGTATCTTAGAATATCCTTAAAATCAAGAGGATATAATTCATTAAATTCCCATGGTGCCATATTTGTTTACTTAACATACAACTTGATATGAAATTTGAAAAAACATGTGTGTGTGGAGTTTCCAAGGTGAATCTCAAATGCCTACACAACGATGCTTGTTTCACCTCACAAGCACATAGTCTTCAAAAACTGGATAGGAAAAAGGGTTGCTTCCCCCAATGGAGTCACCGTATTAGTAAAATTGGATAAGGATTTGGTTTCTACTCATAAATAAAAGTTGAATCATAGAATTTTGATTTCCAAGGAGAAGTACTCAATTCTCCCTGACAATGATGCAAAAGTGTTATCACACAATCTTGCACCCTAGTTTAAAGCCTTCACAAGGTAAAAAATGAGTGGAACATTAGAAGTGTTACTATTATCACCCAAGAAAAAACTTACCTCATTTTAGTGAAGGATAGATCCAACACAAAGTATGATTCCCTAGTATGCTCTAGGTTTTCTAAGGCAATGATCCAAGTGGATATCAGTTGCCACCCAGTACACAAGATGGATGACTCTGCGCCAGGAGAGAGACTAGATGGTGTCGAAGTACACCAACATCTTCCATACATTATGCTCAAAGTTGGGTATCAAAGACTATGAGTGGCACCTAGTTTTGAAATATTGTAATGGCCTGCATAGGTACATCCAAGCAGAGATTAATTTCTTGGACATATCCTCATTGGGAGCCACTTATCAATATGCTATCAAAACCGAGTAAAATTTTAAGCAGCGGAATAAGCGAGAGTTTGGGTTTGCAAATTTTCCACAATAGAAGTATGGTAAATGTGGACCTAACTCATAGAACAAGGGATGTAGTAGGGACATCCAGCCATGAGACAACTAATCCAATCCCCAGACAAAGAAGAGTAATGATAAGTCAAAGAAGGACACTAGAAAATGGTGTGAGTTCCACAAGAGCCCCTAGAACAACATTGTTGAATGCTTCTTGAGATAATCATTTTCCATCGAGATTAAAGAAAAAGAGTCGGACCCTAACACAAAATCCAATTCATAACATGATAAAGGAAAGCATATTATCGATGCAGAACCTAGTTCTACCATTGCAACTAGAAACATCCAACCAAACAATTTAGAGGAGCTTGAGGAGGGGGAGAGCCTCTTCCATTCTTAGATGTCGGTGAAAGGGACCCCACTACATTTATTGTTAATAGTGGAAGCCAAAATAACCTAATATCAGTCGAGGTTATCAAAATATTGAATTTGTAGATAATGCCACAACCCCAACCATACACCATCGGTTGGTTGAGCCAAGGATGAGACCTTTGTGTTAGCCATTTGTATTGCTTGTCTAACAACATCAATCCCTTCAAAGATGAGGTATTGTGTGATGTTTCGCCACTTGAAGTTTGTGATGTACTTTTAAGACAACCTTGTATATGGAAACATCATGTTGTTTACAAATCCTAACCCCATAATGTCATTGTTACTTTGGCAGGTCAATCCTACAAATTTCAAGAGGTAGTTCTGGCTACTGCAATTTCATTGATCTTGACAAATGTCGAAAGGCGATTTATCAAACTAATTTTTTTTTCCTCTTCGTTTTTATGTCATAAGGTGAGTGAAATATCATTGTGACCACCACAGCTTTAGCACAAGGTCTCTCTACACAACAAAAGTAGGTGGACAAGGTGGTAGAGGAATATAGAGACATGTTTTCCTCACTTATATGGGTTCCTCTACATTTTCAGGTAAAATATCCCATTTACTCAATACCCGGGTCTCCCTTACCCAATGATCCCATATACAAAAGATCCCTTCTGGAGACTAAGAAATAAAGCATCAAATTCATGAGCTCATCTGAAAGGACCACATCCAATCAAGGTCTTGACCTTGTGGAAGCTTGATCATGTTGGTACAAAAGAAGGATGGGACATGGCGACTTTGTATTGATTACAGAGCCCTAAACAAATTTAGTGTCAAGAACCAATACTCGATCCCTTGGATTGGCGATATTCTTGACCAGCTCAAGGGTGCCAAGTTATTTAGCAAGATTGATCTAAAGTCAAACTACCACTAGGTTCAGATAAAACAAATTGATACATGGAAGATGACCTTCAAATATAAAGAAGGCCTTTTTGAGTGGTTGGTCATGCATTTTGGCTTGACTAATGCTCCAAAAACATTCTTAATAATGATGGATGATATCATGTGACCATTCATAAACCTTTTAATGGTCATATATTTGGATGACATCCTTGTTGGACACTTGGTTTGGATAGTTGGTTGTCATTCATGTCAACCCTTGGAGATTGATGTCAACCCTTAGAGAAGTCTGGAAGCCCTAGAGATGTGGTTGAGATTGATGGTGATTTAGTTTCCATTGATGGAGTGGTTGATGTCAGCAGATGTGATGGATGCATTTGATGAAGGCTATATGAAGTCCTGAACGTGTGGTTATGGGACCCGAAGTTGCTTAAGGAATATCGACAAGAAGGACAGTGTAAATGTAGGTAAGACACTCATAGATGGATAATAATCGTCGTGTCATTTTTGTTGATAGGTGGTACACCACGTGGTTCCTCACGATTGAGGATTTATGGTCTTGTGGAGTTGGAAGCCCCAAAGAATGGTCAAGAAGCCCCAAATTGGCTACAATTCATTATTGAAAGGGTAAAGTGGTTGTGATAAGAAAGTACTAGAAGCCCTAAGATTAAGGAAAGAGGTTACTATGAAAAAGTATATAACAACTCAAAGAGTCCCTCATAAGGACACACACACACATTGAATATTTATCGTGTGAGAATGTTATGGTTTAATATTTTGGTCTATTGGTGAAGCTGATGACAAGTCTGAGGCAGCGGAGAAAGTGCAAAGAAAGAGCGAAAGTTTCGGAGCTGCGGAGTGCTAGGGTTTCTCTGTAACCTTAATTAAGTAGGCCCTTGTGGGTCAGCTTGAGGGTGTCCCGCGAGGCACCCCCGTGGATTTCCTAGGGCACGTCATGTGAGGCCCCTCATGACAGGTAGCCTTTCTTTTGCAAGGACTAGACAGATTTGGGGAGAATGTTGGTACCAAGCTGTTGAAGGCTATGGAAGAGTTACAGGTCAGTATTACAATTCAGCAGGCTAACTACATGTTACAGGTATGCTTATGTGAATATTGTTTATGTTTGGTTATGGTATGGTACATGCTCAAGGCATAGTGGTGATGATACATAGTATGGTACACCTTGGTGATGACATGATACATTGATTAGTGGTACATCTTGGCTGTATTGGTATCTTGGTATATGGTTTGGTTACATGGTGATGATGCTATGGTATATGTTTGAGGCTTGTTCTTGGTATACTCTTGGATCTTTGGCACATGGTGTATGGTTGTTATGTTAGAGGCTTATCATTGATATTGAGACATTGTTGAGGAATACACTTGGTATATGGAAACACATGTATGAGAAACATCTCTTGGTGATGTTGGTACTTGGTTGAGATACACCATTGATAGTACCTGCTTGGTATATCCTATGGTATATGGTGTATGGCATGGTCGAGTGATATGGTATATGGTTGAGATACATTGTTGGTACATGGTATGGTATAGGTGTTGATGTACATTTTTGATGTACATGGTTGATACATGGTATGGTACAGGTGTTGATGTACACTGTTGATGTACATGGTTGATACATGATATGATACAGGATTGGTACTTGGTATGGTGTTGATGTACATGGTTGATGATTGAGGTACATGGTACAGGTGTTGGTGCATGGTTGATACACTGGTTGTGGTACAGGTTGTCGTAGATAGTTGATGCTTGGTATGGTACAGGTTGATGGTTTGGTACATGATTTGGTACATGGTTGAGACACATATCTTGTGATGATATGTTTGTGATCTTGGTACATTCTTGGTAGATGCATGTGTTGGTTATGTTGGACATCTAGTTGAGAGGTGTCCTTGGTATATGATCCATGTGAGAGGATCTGGTTGAGTATCGTGACCGTGATAGGTTGGAAAGGTTGATCAATGACAAGATGGATACAGTGACAAGTTGATGTGACAGGTTGGATATAGTGATAGTTTGGTGATAGTGACATGTTACAAGTTGATGTGATAGTGACAGTGGCAGTGACAGTGACAGTGGAAGTGACAGTGGCATTGGCAGTGACAGTGATAGTGATTGTGGTAGTGACAATTGATCTACACTTTAATTTCAGGGTGGGGGGATGGGGCAAGGAAAGGGGGTTGTATCTTCCTTTGGTTTGGTGCCAGAGAACACAGGGATTTGGAGCTTACTTTAGGTTGGAGCCTGGGAATTAGGGGGTTGTAGCCTCATGTTGGGTATGTGTTATATTCTTTGCATGTGTGTGTGTGGGCGTGTCAGATTCGACAATTACATCTAACGATTCCAACTTCCTCTGATATTTGTGTCGTGTGTGTCGAGCGCTTTTTAGGGGGGGGCAGATATGCCCCCCCCTAGTTACACGCAGTGCCTCGGAAAAAAAATTGGGCGATTTTTTCTATTTTAGTAGATTTTTCTATTTTTAGCAGTTTTCTAAATTAATCTCATATTAAGGGATTAGGGTTTTGGCATCTACGGAATACCTAAAAACATTGTATATATTGTATGTTGAATGGTGAAATTAATACAATGAAGAGTTGAAAGGTTTTCTCCCGGTTAATGGTTTCTGGTATAAATCTTTGTGTACTATGTGTATGAGCCATTGATTAATTTTTGTTTTGCTTAAGAATCTATATGCATTGCTTTACTTCACAGGTTTAAAACTTACACCTCCTTCTGGTTGGAGCCAGAGAATTCAGGGACTTGTAGGTTCTTTCAGGTTGGAGCCTGTAAATAGAGGGTCATAGCCTCCCTCCAATTGTACCTGGAGAATTGGGAAGTTGTTGCTTCCAATGAATGTATTCTTTGATATATAAGAAAAGCATTATGTGGTTTTCTCCCATTTGGGTTTCCACATAAATTATGGTGTACTATGTATTTGATGTGATGTGATGTTGCTTATGTTTATATTCTCATGATATATTGATGATATATTTCTTATGTTAAGTTAAACTTTATATATTGTGGTTAAAAGTGGTAAAAGTGCCCATACTAATTCACCCCCCCCTCAGTATGCCAACAATCCTCATCTTTATTTAGACGTAGGTAGAACATTTGCAACACATTCAGTAGGTCATGAGTACCATGCAACAACATAAATTATACACCAATATGGATAAATGATTATTTGGCATGCAGAGAATCTAATACTTTGGATACATCCTGGATGAACATGGGGTGCATGAGGACCCAACCAAGATAAAAGTCATTCATGATTGGCTATCCCTGACAAATATGACAGAGCTTCATATCTTCTTGGGCCTTGCCAAATTCTACCATAGGTTCGTGTTGGAGTTCTCTCATATCGCTTAACCCCCAAGTCAAGTGACCAAAGGTGGATCTAAATCCAATTTTTCATGGTTTGAATCACAACAAAAAGAATTCCAGGATCTGAAACACCACCTCTGCTCCACACCAGTCCTCATATTTCCAAACTTGCAACAACCATTCAAGATAGAGATAGATGCCTCTAACCATGTTGTCAGTGCAATCCTCACTCAGCAAGGATATTCATTGGCCTATCACGGTGATATGTTATCCAATGTTGTTCATAGATATCCCACCTATGATACAATGAGATGCAATCCATTGTGCAGGTATGTTGACAGTGGAAGAATTATATTCTGGGAAAGGAAATGATCATCCACATTGATCACAAGTCATTTCAATTCATACAGACACAAGGAAAGTTGAAGAATGATCACCATAATAAGTGGTCCACATACTTACAGGAATTCCACTTGAACATTAAGTACATAAGGGAAACACGAACCGTGTTGCAAAATGCCTCAGTTCGCCCTTGATTGTGGCACTAACCATAATTATTAACTCCCTTGGGAACGATACCTCTGAGTGGCCATAATTATACAACAATAACTCTAACTTTTTTGTTATGTATCAGACACTAAATGCAAGGAAATAAGTCTCGGACTTCCACCTCCAGGATATGCTCTTGTGCTATATGGGCCATCTTTGTGTTCCTTCAAGGGAGCATGCAAAGTTGATTTGGGAGGCACATTACAGTCGGGTGGCAGGGCATTCTGGTGTGGAAAATGTAGTAGCAATACTTTATAAGTATTTCTACTATCCAAAGTTTTTATGGGACATCAACCAATATATCAGGTCATGCACTACCTGTGCCATTGCTAAACCATCCATCAAGAATCAAGGGATATACACTCCTCTCTATCGGGAAATGAGAGACACTTCCACACTAAACCTGGCAAAGGAGAAGAAGAATTTAATCAAGAACATAAATTACAAAGCAATCACATAGTACACAAATATTTTACCCTAGAAACCCAAACCGGGAAAACCAACATTCCTTGAGCATTCTGGTCTCTTGTTGTCCTATTCAATCTGAATAAAAGGTTACATGTCTAACCTTGGTCCACACCTAAGACACAATCGACATCATACCCTCCTTCATGCACAAGAACAACCATGTATCCAATCTAACTTACATTTCCATGACCAACAACCTACATATAAAGATTTATCTAAAGATTGGCTATCCTATGATTCATTCTTTTTCATTAGCCTTTATGGCCTTACAACACATCTCTTTATAGGATTTACAACAGGAAAAACCCTAAAGACTCGGTGTCCAAAAATGGTTACAGATCCATGCATATCATTGGCTACAAATCCCACAAATCTTGAGATTTTGTTACAGTTTACTCCAAATCATATTACCAGTTAACTACCAGTCAGCCTTCATTCAGTCTTCAGTCGGTCGCCACACATCCACCTATTGACCTCTTATTGGTTGACCTCTTTGAATTTTTGTTTATGCCTTAACCATGTCGAACTGCCTTGACCTTCGACTTCGACTTTATCTGGTCAACTCACCTCGACCTCTGACTTGTTATCAATCCACCTAGACTTCGACCATCATTCAATTCACCTCGACTAAACTTTCATTGCAAAGAATATAACAACCCAACATTCTCCCACTTGTTATATTCTTTTTTGAAATGAGAGATTCATGAACTTTCATTCATAGACCCAGGGCAGCAATGCCCATTGCCTCTATGCACCAAGAGAACTTCACAACACTCACAGACTTGGTCAACGAGTCTGATATGTTTTCCAACATGTCTACTTTCTCCAATAGCACCTTGTTACTTTCCACCATATATCTAACAAAATGGTATTGTACACCAATGTGCTTAGTATTTGAATTGTAAGCAGAGTTCTTTGCTAGAAATAGTGTGCTTTGACTGTTGCAACTTACCTTCATATCTCTCTGCTCAAGCCCGATTCCTGAACACAACCTTTGCAGCCATACCGCTTCTTTGCTTCCATGAATGGTCGCCATGTATTTGACTTCTGTTGTTGACAAGGCTATGACACTTTATCGCTTACTCATCCATCTTAGTGCTCCACCAAACATCTTGAAGACATATCCATTGGTCGACCTTCGTCAATCCAGATCTCTAGCCCAGTCGATGTCGATAAAGTCGTGTACATTTAATTTACCATTGTCACCTCCGAGTCTTTGAATCATAGAGCATAGTCCTTTGTGCCACATAAATACCTGAATACTCTCTTGACAGCAGTCTAGTGCTCCTTTCCAGGTGTCTACATGTACCTTCTCAACACTCCCATTGCATGGGCAATGTCTGGTCGAGTGCAGACCATCACATACATTAGACTACCAACAACACTTGCATAGGGAACACATGCCATGTACTCTATTTCTTCCTATGTCTTTGGACATTGTTCAACAGTTAGCCTTGCTCCCATAGGAATTGGCACCTTCACTAGTTTCCAATCCTACATGTTGAACCGTTTCAAAATTGTTTCAATATACTTCGTCTAATTCAACTGGAGCTTTCTAGTTGCTCGATCTCTCTTAATCTCCATTCTCAAAATGAATTTAGCCGCACCGAGATCCTTCATGTCAAACTTAGAGGATAGTTTCTTCTTCACCTCCTTTATTGCTTCCATGTTGTTTCCAATAAGCAACATGGCATCGACATACAAAGCTACATATATGAAACGCCCACCTTTTTCCTTGGAATATATGCAGTGATCAACTTTGCTTCTCACAAATCCCAAACTAAGGATGTATGTGTCGAACTTCTGGTACCACATCCTTGGCAATTGCTTTAGACCCTAGAGGGATATTTTCAATTTGAACACAAACTCTTGCTTTCCCTTTACTACAAGTCCTTCAGGTTGTTTCATGTATATTTCTTCTTCCAGGTCCCCATGTAGGAACATTGTCTTCACATCCATCTGTTCTATTTCAAGATTGAATGTTGTAGCTAGATACATTAGTACTCTAATGGAAGTTAGTTTTGCAACAAGGGAAAAAATCTCACTGAAGTCGACTCCCTCAACTTGGGAATAACCTTTCGCTACCAGTCGATATTTGAACTTCTCAACTTGTCCTGCGACATTCATCTTCTTCTTGAATACCCATTTGCTACCGACAAGCTTTCTTCCACTAGGTAACTTAACTAAATCCCATGTCTCATTCTTGTGCAAGGATTACATCTCTTTGACCATGGCATCCTTCCAAATTTTACCCTCTTCCGATTCAACTGCCTCACCGAACGAATTGAGCTCATCATCGATGGTAGTTAGCACGAATGCAAAATGGAAGTCAGGTGGACTATAACTTTCAATTGGTTTTCTTATTCTTTTTTACCTCCTTACCACTGGAGTTTGTTCTTCCACCTCTTTCGACTCATCTAAATCATCTTATTTGTTCCTCAGTTAAAATTGCACTATCTTAGGACTATTCTAGATCTAAACAACTTCTTCAGGCTAAAACTTACCTCTAACTTCTCTGAATACCATATCTCGACTGTACATTGTTCTCCTTGTTGCAAGACCTCAGAGCTTATATCCTTTCATTCCTTCTTTATAGCCAATGAAAATACATTTGACTGCCTTCTTGTTCAGCTTGCTCCTCTTTTCCTTGAGAACATGCACAAATGCATCACAACCAAATACTTTGAGATGTGCAACCGAAGGTTTCTTACCCGACCATACCTCATGTGGATTCATGTAAACTAGTGTCAATGAACGATACATATTCACAAGATATCTTGCAGTGTCAACTGCCTCCACCCAGAATTCTTGTGTGATCCTAGCATCACTAAGCATGTTACTTTCCTTATGCATCAACGTTCTATTCATTGTCTCGACAACTCCATTTTGTTGTGTGGTATATGGTGTGGTATTTTGGCGTGCTATGCCACACTGCTTGCAGAACTGGTAGGTATTTTGGTGTGGTATGCCACACTTCTTACAGAACTGGTCAAATTATTTTCCACATAATTCACCACCGTTTTCAGTTCTCAACACCTTAATCTTCTTATCTGTCTAGTTTTCTACAAGAGATTTAAACTCTTTAAATTCCTCAAAAACCTTGGATTTCTTCCTTAGGAAATATATCCATGTCTTCCTGGAAAAACCATCTATGAAGGAGACATAATACAAGGATCCACCAAGTGAAGGCACTGTAACCGGACCAAACACATCAATATGAACCAGTTCTAGAATATCATTTTCATTTGTCGCTTCAGATGAGAACCTCACCTGACTTTGTTTTCCATATATGCAATGTTCACAAAAGTTGACCTCTAAACCACACTCAAGAAACCCTTCAACCATACCTTTGTTGTGTATAGCTCGAAGTCTTTTTTCTCTAATGTGTCTCATCCTCTCGTGCCATATCCTGGTTGGGTCGATTATCATGTCTTGTCGAGTCAGTTTGTACTGACTCAACACGATTTGGGTCGATTTGAGTCAAAGTTGAGTCGACTTCAGGAGAAATGATGTTGTTGCATCTATTCGAGTCGACATTCCCTAATAATTGGTATAATATTCCAATCTGAAATCCTTTCATTAAGACCATCACACCTATGACCATATTGCACGAATCCTTCTGAAATAGAGTGTGTACCCCAACATCACTCATCTTACTTAATTATATCAGATTTCTTTCCAAACCTAGAATGTGTAGCACACTTGGAAGGGTTATTTTCCTCCCATCCTGCAGTATCAGTCAAACTCTTCATCGTCCAACAATTTTGGTTGTAAAGTAGTCTCCCAAGAAAACATCACCTCCACCATATTGTTCATACTCATAGAACCATGATCTATGTGGTGTCATATGATAGGATGCTCCTGAGTCAATCAACCAAACACCTTGATCCGACTGTGTATCAGTCGACGCCATGTACGCATCACCTCCCTTATCCTAGGTTTTTTTTTCTCAGTTGATCGCTTCTCGTCGGATCCCATACTAACTTCCATCACCCTCGACTTACATTCCTTTTTGTAATGCCCAACTTTACTGCTTTTCTAGCATCTTCTTGTCAGTTGAACTATGTATTTTGATCTACCCTTTGACTTAGACTTTCTACTGGAGAATTTGCCTTTATCTCTTTCAACCAATCGACCTCTCACCACTAAAGCATCTTTGGTCGATCCTTCCATGTTCTTTCTTCTCATCTATTCTGACAACAAAGAAGAAACCACATCTTCTAGTGCTAGTGTGTTTGTATTACTCCTTATAGCCATGATTAAGCTATCCCATGAGTTTGGAAAAGAACATAATAGGCCTATACACTTCTCCTCCTCACTGATTTTAATATCCATAGACGATAACTGGCTTAAAATGGTGTTAAATTCATTTAAATGCCCAGTCACCGAAATTCCATCACTCATTCTCAGAAGATACAATTTCTTTCTAAGAAACAATTTCTTTACCAGAGATTTCAACTGGTATAAGCTTCCCAACTTGTCCCACATTTTCTTGGTCGAATCTTCACCTGAGACATTCAGCAGTATTGAATCTGCAAGACAAATCTGAATCGTACTTCTTGCTCTTCTTTCGAGTTTCTCCCATTCTTCCATTAACATGTTTGTCGACTGGGTACTTGGACAAGCCATTGTCCAGTGTTCTCTATCTACAAGAATTTCTTCCATTTTAATCTTCCAAAGCTCAAAATTATGGCCATTGAATTTTTCTATCTCTATTCTGGAACTACTCCCCATTCTTTACCATGATCTTTAACAAAATTTATGACTTACAACTCTTATTGTACCTACGGTTTAGTTCTCAGATTCAATATTGGTAAATCAAGATCTGATACACTTGTCAAAGCATAACAAAGCTTTGATGCCACTTGTTAGGAAATGAGAGACACTTCCACACTAAACCTAGCATAGGAGAAGAAGAATTTAATCAAGAACATAGATGACAAAGCAAGCACACAATACACATATATTTTACCCTAGAAACCCAAACCAGGAAAACCAACATTCCTTGAGTGTTTTTCTCTCTTGTTGTCCTATTCAATATGAATAAAAGGTTACATGTCTAACCTTGTTCCACACCTAAGACACAATCGACATCATACCCTCTGTCATGCACAAGAACAACCATGTAGCCAATCCAACTTACATCTACATGAACAACAACCTACATATAAAGATTTCTCTAAAGACTGGTTATCCTACGATTCATTGTTTTTCATTATCCTTTACGGCCTTACAACACGCCTCTTTATAAGATTTACAATAGGCAAAACCCTAAAGACTTGGCACCCAAAAACGATTATAGATACATGCAAATCGTTGGCTACAAATACCATAAATCCCAGGATTTTGTTACAGTCATATTACCAATCGACTACCAGTCATCCTTCATTCAGTCTTCAGTCGGTCACCACACGTCCGCCTGTCAACCTATTGTTGGTTGACCTCTTCGACTTTTTGTTGATGCCTTTACCATGTCTAACTTCCTCTACCTTCAACTTCGACTTTACCCAGTCGACTCACCTCGACCTCCAACGTGTTGTCAATCCACCTCGACTTCAATCGTCAGTTGATTTAGTCGATTCAACTCGACTAGACTTTCACTACAAAGAATATAACAACCCAATGTTCTCCATGTCCCAAACAATCCCTATGATTTAGTCTCCATGTATCACATGTCAGGTTTTCCCTCCACCAAGCATGGTCACAATTGTGTCTTTTTGGTTGGGGATCATTTCTCTAATATGACCATGTTAGCACCACGTGAAAAGAGTATCACAACCGAGGCCACTTCTAAGATCTTCTTTGTGAATGTTTGGGTTCATTTTGAGCTACCAAAGACCATTATTTTAGATAGGGATAATAGGTTCCTTAGTACCTTTTGGTCCATCCTATGGTCTTTGATCGACACCAAATTGACTACCTTTCACTCACAAATAGATGGGAAAATGGAAGTGGTCAATAGGATGATTGTGTATATCTTGCGCATGTATAATTCAAAGCATCTATGTACATGGGATGAGAGCCTTCCATATGTTCAACATATCTATAACATATCCCTCCATAACTCTATTGATCACAACCCTTTTTAGGTATGCTTGGGGTTTCAACCATTGACCCCCATTGATGTAGATCTTCATGTTCCATCTTCACCGATAGAGTCCTCCCATGATCAGAATGAGGCATATAGAGAAACCAATTATTTTGAATGGATATAGCACCTCCAACAATAGGCTGTTGATATATTATAGAAGGCCAATGCCAAGTAGAAGAAGTGACATGACCAACATCAAGTTCCACACAAGTTCGAGGTTGGTGACAAGGTTTGGTTGCATTTGTAGAAAGAGCACCTATGGGTCCCCACAAGAAGCTTAGACCACTCTAATATGGGCCTTACACCATCACAAAGGATATGGGTGAAATTATTTCAAATTGAGTATTCCTCCTTTTGTTGGCTTACACCAAGAATTTAATGTGGAGTTGCTTCAGCCATACTTCCCACCTTTGCTAGACACTTCGGAGGTGGTTGATCAACTGGCTCCTACAAAAATCAATCTTGAATACCTTGAGAAGGATATAATGGATCTAATCATGGACACCAATATGAAGTAAACCCACCATAATAACATACAACTCTATCATGTTGTCAAAGCAAGACAACTTCTTCAATAAAGAAAATCTCTCACCCATATTCAGATTCAACAAAAGTTCCCCCATCTACGGTAAGAACTTTACGCAATGGGGATGATTGCTTTCTAAGGGGGGAGGAATAATCCAAGTGGATATTGGTGGCCACCCACCTCTTCCACTGACTCAACATGGTTCTCCATCTTGGCAGTCTTGTTACGATTTTATAGGATTCTTTGGGTCATAAACTTCTGGGTCCATTTTGAGGCCCTTAAT
>JZKD02S1815702.1:28283-40806 GCA_000966675.3 Picea glauca
CTCTCTCTCTCTCTCTCTCTCTCTCTCTCTCCAGAGATAAGCTACCACCATTCTAACTAATTTGTGTTCTACAGTATTCCTCTATTTTATTCATTAATAAAGTTTGATTTTCATTGTATTATTGTGCTCTCTTATATATTTATGTGTGTGTTTTCACTTTTTTCTCTATACATTTTGGATCAGGCAAGATGTTGGCACCCAAAGTTTTGGGATAAGGAATGTGCATGTGCACAAACACAGTTGTGTGTGCACTACAATTTTGTACACACTCCAGCAACTGCACAAGGGATGACATCAGGTGCACTTGCTATTCTAAGTTATGATATGTGTGTCAGTTTGAGTTTTACTATGCGTGCCAGAAATAAAGAAGATAATGCATGCACGCCAGAATCAAGAAAAGAATCTTCGAGAAATCTTCCCGAATGATTACTTCAGGAAGCACAAGAGATCGTGGAGCAGTTAAGGGATGATCTGAAGAGGTATTTAATATTTCTATGACTCCAAAGAGGCTACGTGGATTGCATGTGGGTGGTAGAAGCATGTAGGATTGGCAGTCATTAGAGCTAATGGAGTAGAAATGAAAGTGACAAAGAAACAAAGCGAAGAAGGAAACAAAAGGGAGCAACGATGACCGGGAAGGAGTTCGTCAATTGGTCATTATTGATTATGTGATTCTTGTCCTTTGATGTGTTGATTATGTGTCCAATGAATGTATGTGTTACTATTACATGTTGTTAGTCTTTAAGCATGATGCAATGGAATGTATGAATATCAAACCAAATGGATTCCCTGTGTAATTAACCCTTCATCACTGACACAAGACTAGATGGTCTCTGTGATTCTTAGGGTGTCTCGAGTGAGACCTTCTGCAGTCTTCAACTAAGGATTGATATGTCGATGCCTTGGGGTTTTTTTGGGTCAACTTTGGACGAACCCTGGGTCATAAACCCCACAATGTTAAGAAGGACGCACGCAAGTGAGCCAACAGAAGACACCATGAAGTCTAAGGTCTCTTATATAACTATCAATTTATCACCAAAAAAATATATCAAGCAAGTTAAGGATTACGTGGTTACTCAAAGTAAATTCCAGATTTGGGTTTAATGTGTTTTAAGGCTAGTTTGTGGGGTTTATCAAGTTATTATTCAATGCAAAATGACCCCCAATTATCACAAATATGAAAATTACTTGTGACTATTATAGAACTTGTATAATAAAGAAAAAAAAAATGCAGCAATGAACAAGTTATAATAGAAGTCAATTCTAACACTTTAAAATAGATTGTAAACAAGTAAAAAAATAGGGCTAAAACAATGGATAAAATTAGGGTTTAAGAAACCAACTAATTTTAAAAATTAAAAGGCATATAACAACCAAATAAGATGAGATGTCCAACCCTAATATGATTGTAATATAAATCAACAATACTATTTATGACAACAATATATTTTTTATATCAATATTATGCACAAAGAACCAAGACATCTAGTGTTTTTTATGTCTAAAATGAACATAAGTTGTTATAAAACCCTAAATTTACCCTAAAACATAAATAAAATTTAAGTTTTAGAATTTATGATTGATTAGATGGGAGAATATTAATGCCTACTATTTTTGGGGGGCATATGGGATCAACTAAGGACTTCTTTGAGAAGATGTAAGTATATCTAGGGTGATATTTAGGGTTGTCCACTACAAACCTTAGAAGATCCACCTAGTGCCTTACAAACTTCAAGATAGTTCAAAGAAAGATACTCCACTAGTAATCTTCCAAGAGTTATGGAGAATGGAGTTGTTCAAGAAAGACACCAAGAGAGTGCATTGTCACCACTAGAGAAGCACACATACACTTAAAACCATCCATAAACAACATCGAATATATCAAGTAAGACCACTTAGTCAAGAAATTGATTCATGTTCAAAACCATAGCCAAGAGCATCCAAGAATTTTGAAAAGAAATCCACAAGACATCATCCTTAGGAAGTCACCCTAGTAATCCATCCATAGAAAATATAGAAGAGAATAAGTAGACAAGTAATATTCTCCACAAGTTCTATCAATGATTCACAAATGGGAAGTGCTTCTCTATTATTATCACAGATATATCACCCTTCTCATTAAAATAACAATATTTTCCTATCTTTAATCCCTAAGAAAATATAAAAATTCCTTTATCTCCTTACAAGCCCTAGAGATAAGGTCATAATACATCAAATATCCATGATACAAGGGTGAATCGGCCCAAAGAAACTCAAATTTTCTCCCAACAATAAGTAAAACATTCTCATATGCCAATTCCTCCTCCTAATATGCATGTGAAACTCCCATGTGTGGCATGTGTGGGCTTTCCAAAGTGGATGGCTCACTCAAAAATCAAGTGAAGGGGTGTGAAATGACATCAAAAGTGAAACACTTCCTTCAAATGGTGCAATATTTCATCAAGGTATAATGTTCTCTCCCAAAGGGTGGTACAACCTCATAAAGTGGCTCAATGTCCTCATAAATGCATGAAAAAATCACATGTATCACATGTGTGGTCTCACGAGAGTGGATGACTCATTCAAATGATATGAAAGTCATGTGCAAGGGATCCAAAGTGAAACGATCCCTCCAAAAGGTTAAATGTTTCATCCTCTAAGTGCACAATAATATCCAAAAGGTGCAATGTCTGATCAAAATGGTGCCACATCCTCTCCAAAAGATTCTAGGTCATATTTACAAGGTGTGATGTCCTCAAAGAAATTCAACGAACTCAAAACGATGTGGGTATATTCTATCAAATGACTACATGGCCTTGTTAATGTCGTCCAGAAGACCAAGGCTCAATCCAATTTATATCCATGCAAAGTACATCATCCAAATAGTAGCTCAAGTGATCCAATGTATCCATCAATATGGAGGTATGTACACAAGTCTTATGTGTTTATTTTTGTAGCTTTGGACACGTATTCTCACGTTCCCTAGGTGTTGGGCATGTGGAAATCGTCATGGGAACCACATTACACTCTTCATTTGAAGAAAAATGCCATTGGAGTGAAGTTGGGGCTTCATGGGTTTGGTGGTGGGATTTTTGGGTTTGCGTTGGGGCTTCACACCCACTAGAAAGTCTAATTTGATGTTGACTTGTGAAAAGGCTTCTATGTTGACCCCTAAGACTTGTATATAAAGGAGAGAGGTGATTGTGACATTTCATATTGTGTAGATAATGTGGAGACAATATGGAGTTGGCATAAGTGAGTTTGCACTTGTGCCAAGGAGCTTGGTGATATCAACAAAAGAATGTTTGTAACTCTGGAAAATATGGCCTAGGAAGGAAGAAGTCGAGTGAATCATACGGAAGTGTCTGTAAAGGCTTTCATAAATGTATGCGGGTTCCAGGAAGGTGAATCGTGTATGTACGTGGGTTGCAGTGGGCACAATTGCGTATGTACATGGGTTGCAGAAGGGACAGTCACATACATCTTAACATGGTTTCTGGGTAGGAGCAGGTCCGTACAGGTTGACGTCAGCAACAATACATGTGACGTCAGAAGGCCATACAGGTGGTGTGCAGTAGATTTGTAGGTAGAGGAAATTTCCCTGGATTTGATGAGGTTTGGTTTTGTGATTTTTTTGGTTATTGGAGGACAAGGTTGTCCACATATTTTGGTGGATTTGTATTGGCTGGGAGGGTTGGTTTTGCCCTTAGAATTTTTGAATTTGTTAAAGTTACAGAATAGAAATTTTATGTCTCGTGTGTATTGATGATTCATCTCTGATCTTATTGTTACTGCATAGTATATTTTCGGTGTAAAATTTTTCAGTGATAACAACTAGGGTATATTGTTAGCTCACTAGGAAACAATTTTTAGATCTGAAAATTAGTCACATGGAGTTACATGTGAAAAATTGACACCATGCAACATAAAAAGTGATTCATGTCAAATTTAAATGCCATTCGGTAAATCACATTAAGAATCATCTTCAAACTTCACAATAACTATATAATTCATACAATTTTCCAAGTTTAAGTATGGGAGAGCCATCATTAGCCCCTATTATGTGTTCTAGTACCCAAGAAGAGAAGTATTTCCCAAGAATCCCATCAAGGATCATGTCTAATGATAGATGGTATGGTTTGGGGATTGACTTCATGAGTGTTATTACATAGTCATGTGAGCTTATGTAAGATATTCATCCACATGAGTGCCTTTGTAATGAGGGAGCGCTCATGCATTGATTTTCCATTTCCTTGATGATGTGTCTTTCCAAACCCCTTTTTGTTTTTTTCTTTATTCATTTAACCTTTTATAGATTTTGAATTTTGTTTAGTCCTTTTTTAGATATGTATTCATTGCATAGGGATTGGGTTGATGGCCTCATAGCAAGGGGGTATTTTCATGTTTCATTTCTTTAGGTTCTTTTCCATTTCTTTTCTTATCATTTTTCTTTTAAGATCTTTCTCTCTTTTCTTTTTATTACGTTCCATCAACCTCAAGTGTTCAAGCTCCTTCTTCTCATGAGATTATGAAACATGAACCTATATGTGTGGCATATCACCACCAACCCAAAAGTGGGGACAATGGCAATCGAGAAATATAGAGAATGATATGTATGGATTGGGATATGGACATGCTTACCCTCTCAAAGATCCCTAGTAGTACAACTCTACCCAATATTTTCAACACTTGTCTAGGATATGATGATGACCACTGAGGTGAAATAAGGAAAAAGGAATAATTTTAGAGCATCGTGATCCATTATCTAACTCAACCATTGGTCACTACTTTCATGACAAATACATAAGGCGTTAACACTTAAAATGAAGCAATGAAACAAGGTGCATCATGTAATGTTAAGCAACATAATCATCCAATATAATTGAGTTGAGAATAATGTGGGAAGAATCATTAGTCAACTATGTATGGAGAACCGTGGATCTCATCTATGATGTGGATCATAGGAGAAAAATCTCCTCTAGTTACCCCTAGATGCTAGGGGATAACAAGGTCAAGGTATAGGAAGTTGGACTTTGTTATGAAATGTATCATTGACAAACTAAAATGGCTTTATAGAATGAAGGCTCTTATTATTAAGGTCAAATGATAGGACAACATACTTATGAGTTTGTAGGCCACTCTTAGAGTTTCGACAAGGAGAAGAAAGGTAAAAGGGAAGTCAATCATTATGTTTCGACAAAAACTCGGTAAAGGTAGTTGACTTCAATTTAAAGAAACAATTTCTCTTACAGGGATTATATAACAATTTTTTTATGAACAAAGAATCATTAATGAGATGGGATAAGTGTGTGGTTAAGGTATTAGTTCATCCCATGAGCACCATTGGACCATTCCCTTGACGTTGAATTGAGTGATTCAACATGGTCGCATTGAAATTGACTTGCAAATGTTGAGTGTTTTGGTCAAGTTGGATTGTAGGTGACCTGAGAAACCACCAAGATGCATCATCAAAACTCAATCAACTGAGAATATTGAACATATGGAGGATGATGTGGCATCTTAGCCATGTGGAAGAAATTTCTTATGGACAATAGACCCCTTGAGCATGGGGCATGCCATAAAGTCTACTCCATCTCCACATGGGTATGGGTAGTTATAGACCCTCGAATTCCATAATTGTTTATGGGGTTGTGTCCTTTTGGAGAGGAAGGATATCAATAGACCCCATAACATAGAATAAGGTGTTCTTAATTTAGTGGGGATTTTTGGCACCATATTGGAGTTGTTTGACATCAAGGGTGCCATATACCATATGAATTATGATATGCAGAAATGAAATATTTAGAAAGCAATAATGGAACAACAAGATTATAATTAGCACAATACTAGAATAACACCAGAAAGACCACCTTTATTAGAGATAACAATGTTCACTTGCCTCTTCAAGGGGGAAACCTCCAGCATAGCAAAGCTCTATTACAATAATCTCTAAGACAAAAATATAAAATACATCCTACTCTTATTTATACTAACTTCTACCTTCTAAGGAAACTTCTAGAGGAAGATCTTTCTAGAAGCAGAAGCTTCTATTAGGTCTTCTTACATTGACTTATTCTCCCTTATTTAATAGGCCTTATTGACTAATTTCGGTCTTTATTACATAGAAAACATATCCTACTAACTAATGACCCATGAAGAGGGGTTAGGATCAGATCCTAATGGTCCGGATTTAGGAGCGGAACGAACTGATTAATAGACTGAATACAATAAACATGGAGATATGAAGAATAACACAAATATCCAATGAACAATATCTTCTATTGAATAATGAAATAGGTTGAAACTGTAAAAATGTAGAACTGAAACATTTGCTCGAATGGTGGTAGTTATCTCTGAGAAGAGATGTGGCTGCTACAAAAATAGTGTTTAGGCCTCCAAAACGACCCTAAAAGTACAACAATATGTGATAACATGAAAACATACAAAATAAGCCAGTTGGATTAGGTGAGAGGCCACTAATATCCACCTGGAAGATGTCTAGGGCTTTAGACAACCCCATAAGTGTAGAACCCACAATTACAAAGAAGTACAGAAGAACATGTTGAACTAAAAAATGGACAAGATGAGCCAGTTGGAATAGGTGGGTGGCCACCAATAGCCAACTAGATCAATCCTCCCCCTTTAGGAAGCAATGGTATCCATTGTTTTGAGTTCCCCCATTAGGTGAGGAAACTTCTGCTGGAATTGGCCCTAGGTGAGCCACTTGCCTTGGTAGAGGAGTTGCCCTGCCTTGACAACTCGATAAATTTTGATCCTCTGCTGGCGAGTGCCCTTGACTTTTGTGTCCACTAGCTAATCAGTGGATGTTTGTTCCATGCAGTCAAGGTTGAGCTCTGTGGGTGTCATTTGTTCTGAGATCTTTGAGGTGTCCAATAATGGTGGAAAATATGGTCGAAGGAGGTCCACATTGAACACCGGGTGCAAGCCAAGGAAGGGTGGGGTGTTGAGCTCAAAAGCATTGCTACCCACGGCCTTGGTGATAGTATAAGGCCCATAGAGAAGTGGGTGAAGTTTTCAATGGGGCCCTGTGAGACGCTCCTTTTGCAAATGTAGCCAGACTTTTTCGCCAACCTGAAACTGGTGTACTACCCTGTGTTGATCATGGCATTGCTTGTACTTAGCATTGGATTTCTGCAAAATCTCCTGGACCTGTTGGCGGATGTTCTGAATCCACTCAATGAATCTGGTGGCTTTGTCGATCGCAAACTGGTCATGGGAAGAGTTTGTCTGTGTGGTGGCAAGAGGAAGTGCAACATCAATGGGTCCCAAAGGTTATAATCCCAGCCCCACCTGAAATGGGCTATGGTCGGTGGAGTTATGGAGAGCCCTGTTGTAACTGTGTTGAACATAGAAGAGACTGTCGTCCGATGTGCGTGGATGCTTAGAGTTGTACATGTGCATGATGTGCATAATAATCCGATTGACGACCTTTGTTTGGTCATCTCTTTTGGGGTGGGAAGCAGTGGATTTTGTGAGCTTGGTGTCCAACAATGACCAGGGACTTGACCAAAATGTGTTGAGGAACCTGTTGTCCCGATCAGAGATGATGGTCTGTGGTATCCCAAAGTGGACCCACACTCGTTCGAAGAAGATATTGGCAGTATATGCTGCTATGATATTCTTCTTGCAGGCTGTGAGGATGGCCATCTTCGAAAACTGATCAACGACCACAAATAGACAGTCATTTCTTGCCTAGTGGAGGGAAGGCCAGACATGTAATCCATTGAGATGGATTCCCAAGGCTTCTCGAGAGTAGGAAGAGGAGTGTATAAGACTTGATTCTTGATGGCTAGCTTGGAAACGACATAGGTTGTGCAAGATCTGATATACTTGATGACGTCTTGTCGAATTTTTGGCCGATAAAAATGTTTCTGAAGAACGACCACAATCTTCTCCATGCCAAAATGCCCTACCATCACTGCAGTGGGATTCCCAAATCATCTTTGCATGCTTGCTTGTAGGAACACAGAGATGACCTAGGTGGCATAATAGTCTATCTTGAATGTGAAAATCAGTGACAGTCGCGCCTGTACCCAAGAGATGATAGGTGGTGGCAAAGTCCAGATCTTGTTGATAAAGTTGGGGCCACACAGATGCTTCATGTCCACATGAATGGTGCACAGTGGTGACTGCAGCCACAGGAGGTCGACTGAAGAAGTTGGTGACACGATTTGGGATTCATGTCTTATACTTTATGTTGATATGGAATTGCTACAGGTAGGTGGACCACTTATGATGGCGGTCGTTCTGCAATTTCCCTTGTGTCTGTATGAACTGCAAAGGCTTGTGATCAGTGTGTATGATCGTCTCCTTTCCCAGAATGTAATGTTTCCATTGATTATAGGCTTGTACAATGGCATACATTTCCTTGTCATAGGTGGGTATTTCCGGATAGTATCTGAGAGTGACTCACTATGGTATGCCACTGGATGACCGTGTTGAGTGAGAATTGCGCCCACAACATAGTTAGATGCATCAGTCTCAATCTCGAATGGTTGTTGCAGATCGAGCAAGGAGAGAACTGGAGTTGAGCACAAGCAATTCTTCAGATCATCGAATGCTCGTTGTTGTTCCTTCCCCCACACTAACTTGGCCCTCCCACCGCCCTTGGTCACCTGGATGAGGGCCCATGCAATATGGGAGAATCTCAACACGAACCGTCCAAGAAGCTCCAAAGCTCTGTCAGTGTGGTCGGGGCTGGACAGTCATGGATGACTTGGATCTTAGCTGGATCAACATGTACCCCATGCTCATCAACAATGTAGCCCAAGTATTGGACCTTGTTCATGCTAGAAGAGCATTTTTCCAAGTTGGCATGTAGATTGTGCTGCCACAGAGTGCTCAAAACCTGCTAAATATGTCGCAGGTGCTCCTCCCACGTTCTTATGAAGATGAGAATGTCATCCAAATATACCACCACAAAGGAGTTGGTGAAGGGTCTCAATACATCATCCATCAACCTCATGAAAGTGGTTGGTGCATTTGTTAATCCAAAGGGCGTGACTAGCCATTCGAAGAGACTTTCTTTAGACTTGAAGGTTGTCTTCCATACATCAATTGGCTCGATGGGAACCTCATGGTAGCCAGAAATTAGGTCAATCTTGCTGAATAAATTTCCCCCCCTTGAGTTGGTCAAGAAGGTCATCAATCATGGGAAAGGGGTAGTGGTTCCTAATTGTGATTTTGTTTAAAGCTTTGTAGTCAATGCAGAGTCACCAAGTCCTGTCCTTCTTCTGCACTAGTACAATTGGGCTTCCAGAAGGGGAGGATTTGGGTCTGATGTGCCCCTTTTGAAGAATCTCTTGGATATGACCCTTGATTTCATCATTTTCCATCAACAAGCGACGATAGGCTGGTCCATTAAGTAGAGATGCGTCGGGGGTCAGATCAATTGGATGATTGACTTTGCAGTGTGTTGGTACCCCTGTAGGTGATGAGAAGATGTCTCTATACTCTTCCACGATACCGTTCACTTACTTTTGTTGCAAAGAGAGGATCTGTGTAGAGGCCACAGATGTGGAGGATACCTTATTCTTACTATGAGCACGGTTCACAAAGAAGATGAACTTCTCAATTTGTGAAATGACCTTACTACATTGCTTAACAGAGATTAAAGAAATAGCAGTAGGTGACGCTACCTCTGGTATCCTATGCAATTGTCTACCCAAAGTAATAATAACACTACGGGGTCTAGACTCATACACAACATGATGCTCCCACAAATATGGTTGTCCTAAAAGAACATCACAAAATTCAAGGGGATCAATATCACACAATACCTCATCTTAGAAAGGTTTGATGTCATAGGGCAGATGACATCATTGACTCACACAAAGATCTCTTCCTTGGCGAAGCCAGCCGATGGTGTAGGGTTGTGGGTGTGGTGTCGCTGGCAGGTCTAGCTGCTTGACAACCTCTGTTGAAATCAGGTTCTTCTTACTACCTCTACTGACAATGAAATGAAGTGGAGCCCCCTTTACCCACATCTGCGACTGAAAGAGGCGTTCCCCTTCCTCTGGTTCTTCTGGTTTGCTTGGATAGAATTTGGTGGTAGCAAAAATGGCACTAGCTTCAACATCAATAATCAACTTCTCTCCTTCAGGATTTGATTCGGAATCAAAATCGGCCTCTGACTCAGAATCCTTCAATTCGGCCAAGAGTGACTTCTTGGAGTGTCATCCTTCAGTGTTGTGCCAAGGGATTTTATGGTACTCACACCATTTCCCCGTGTCCTTCTTCACCTTCTTATTACCCTTCTTGTGTTGTGGCTTGGACTGGTTGTCCTAAGGGCGACCATCTTGATTTGGTCTCGTGTTGTGTGTGTTGGGGTCACCTTTTCCCTGCTTTGGTTGTGAGGTGTTTGCAGATCCAAACTCTTTCCTTTTCTACTTAAATTTATGCTCGATCTTGACAGTGCATCTATAAGTTGTGCCCAATGAGGCGATGTCCAAAAACTTCATTTATGTTTGAATGTATATGTGCAAACAGACATGGTATTTAAGCACTAGATGATGCTCAGAGTCTTTGATACCCATTTTGGTGCGCAGGGTATGGAAAATATTTGTGAAATATGGTATTGTCTGGTCCCTTTATTGACGTAGGGTGGTCCATCTGGTGTACTAGTCCTCGTATCTTTCAATATGGTAGTATTGTTATTTAATGGCATCCCGGAAGGAATCCCATGTAGGGACCACCACAAACATTACAAATTCCTCTATGACCCTTTGCTCAGAGTAAGTATTTAACATGGGGAACGACCTTGAGGAGTGCAAAAGTGATATTTTCCCTATCAGAAAATTGTGGACCAAAAAATACCTTTCGAGTAGATTCAACCATTTATCTACAACATCTGCATCTATCAGTCCTTCAAATAATGGAATATAAAAATTTAGTTGTACCTTGAAGGGGGTTGCATGGCTGCTTTATGAAGATGCTTCTCCTATGGGCAGTAGTCAAAGGATCTGCGCGAAGTTGTCCATCATTTCGTTCTTTTTTCGCACGAGGGCTTCCTCGAGAAACATTTTAATAGGATCTCCTACTCCATCATCTTTCTTTTCTTCCCCCATGGGTTTTTGTCGGGCTCGACGCGACCAATCTTTCAATGGCTCGATTGGTTCGAGTCCCAACTTCTTGTACCCAGATCTTGTTGGGGACATGCATGAAGAAAAATAAATGAAGAGCTAACCGCTCGGATACCACTAATCCAAATTTAGGAGCGAAACAAACTCATTAATATACTGAATACAATAAACATAGAGATATGAAGAATAACACAAATATCCAATGAACAATATCTTCTATTGAATAATGAAATAGGTTGAAACTGTAAAATTGCATAACCGAAACACTTGCTCAAATGGTGGTAGCTATCTCTGAGAAGAGATGTGGCTACTACGCACATCTGTCTAAGGAGAATGAATTACAATGAGGCTCTAGATGCCTTTTTTATATTACTCATGAATGCCAAAACCCTAGACATCCAAAAACCTAACCCTGGGAGGTGAAACATCAAAATTCATGTGGGCCCCTATGGGTAATTTGGTACCTCAACTTCCTAGGGTCGTAACTTTTGCATACGGCCTCCATTTTAAGTGCGTGATAGCCCGTTGGAAAGGTCTTTTAGAGAAATACACACTTTGTCATCAAACTCTCACTCCATCTATAGTTTGACTGTGGTGAGACAAAAAAACATTGTTTAGGCCTCCAAAACGACCCTGGAAGTACAACAAGATGTGCTTACATGAAAACATACAAAATAAGTCAGTTGGATTAGGTGAGAGGCCACCAATATCCACCTAGAAGATGTGTATGGCTTCAGACAGCCCCAGAAGTGTAGAACCCACAATTACAAAGAAGTACAAAAGAACGTGTTGAACTAAAAAATGGACAAGAGGAGCGACCAGTTGGAACAGGTGGGTGGCCACCAATAGCCAACTAGATCACCTAAAATTCCCTCCCCCTCCAAAAGCGAGCTTGTCCTCAAGGATGAAGATGTGGAAACTGTTGGAGTATGGTCAATGGTTCCCGAGTCGCATCCTCTGGTGAGGTGTTCTTCCACTGGATCAACACTTCCTTGATAGTTCTACAACGCAATTGATGTTGTCGTGTACTGAAGATTGCTTCTGGTTGGAGCCAAAGGGAGCCTTCTTCATCTAATTCTGGAAGGATAGCTTGGATCCGACAATTCTGTCAAACCACTTTCTTCAAACAGCAAACATGGAACACCGAATGGATTTTGGAAGTAGCTGGAAGGGCCAAGTTGTAGGACATTGAACCAATACACTTGATGATCTTGTAGGGACCATAAAACTTGGGTTCCAATTTGTGATATCCCTAGGCTTTGAGAGATGTTTTTTTGTAAGGTTAGAGCCTAAGAAACACTTGATCACCTTCCTGAAAGACCCTTTTTGAACGATCTTGGTCTACCTGTTACTTCATGCGATTTTGGGCCATGTGGAGGTTATCCTTCAGAGTTTCTAGGGTGGTTGTTCGACCTTGCAACATTGTATCAATAGATTGGACC
>JZKD02S1815713.1:10690-51240 GCA_000966675.3 Picea glauca
GGGCAACCTCCTTTTACCCCACTTAAATGTTCAAGTACATGATGATTCAAAATGAAAATGTCTCCTTGGTATATATAGGAGACTAGGAGGTATAATTACAACTAATGGCCTAAATACGACCTAAATAAAATAACATTACTAATCTAATATTCCCTAATTAAGGGTTAATGAGCAAGCCGACATAAATAAAATAACATTACTAATCTAATATGCCCCAATTAAGGGTTAATGAGCCAATATTAGGGCTTAACAGGCTCATTTTCACTTCTCTGAAATCCATTATGTGTGAGATAGGGATATATACGACTGTACCAATCTCTCGAAGCTTTCTTTAATCCATATAGTGCTTTCTTTAATCTGTATACTTTGTTTTATTGTACTAGAACCTCATGACCTTGTGCGTGTTCCACGTATACTTCTTCTTCCAAGTTTCAATTCAAGAATGTTGACTTTACATCCCTCTGATAAACTGGCCATTTGTACTGCATGACAATTGCTAACATGGTTCTGACTGTGTCCATGTGTGCAACTGGTGAAAATGTTTCATTGTAATCAATTCCAGGTTGTTGTGTAAGCCTCTCGCAACTAATATTTCCTTGTACTTCTATACTTTTCCTTTTGCATCTTGCTTGGTTTTATAAATCCACTTGACACTTATGACATCCTTATCATTAGGTATATCTACCAATTTCCATGTTTGATTATTCTCTATGTACCTGATTTCTTCATCCATGGCTTGTGCCCATACTTTCTCTTTAACAACTTCTTCAAAAGTTAATGGATCATCTATTTGTGAAAAAAGAGAAAAGACTGAAAATGAATTTGTTGTGTCTTCATTATAGATGTCGTGCAAACTTCTTGTCTTTCTTGGAAACAAACCTGCTAATGTTGTATCTAGATAAGTAGAAGCATTCAGACTACTTGTTGGTGTTTGTTTCACTCTAGGTGTGGACTATTGTTAAACATTATTTTCATCATCCCTATGACCGTTAATGATGTAAACCTATCTATTTCTTTCAGAAGGGTCAGTGGCCTGAGTTCCTGAAGAAAGAAGAGAGAAGAACTTTTCCTGAGAAAATAAGTTGAAATTTCCTTTGTAAAAGCCCTATAAAAAGGGAAGTTCGCGGGCTGCCTATGTATTAGGGTGCGAGAATGACTGATTCTCGCAGGTTACACCATAGCTAGGTTGTGAGAGGTTCGCAGGTTGCACTATAGGCAGGGTCTGAGAATGCTTACACGTGGGAAAAATGAGTGTTTTCTCGAATTTTCTAGAAGGAGAAACTTCTATGGTGAGGTGGCATACGAATGGTTTGGATCTTACTCGCTTTCATGATTTAGTGGTATCATCCTAACCTCCTCACCTTATCCTCTTAATCTTTTAAAAGGAGAGGATCTCTCATGGAGAAAGTTAGCTTGGGAGCTTTTGAGCTTTGGAGCTTGGATTGGGCTAAGTTGGATTTGGCTTGGAATTATTAGCTTGGTTAGAGTGGTTTTGAGTTTTTCCTTTGTCAAGATAGATTGTGAATACTATCAGATATGTGCTCTCAGAATTATTGGAGTGAAAGTGTGTGGGGAACGAAGGACAGTTGGAAGGGACCTTACTACATCAAGGCCATGGTTGTAATCTCTCTTTCACATTCAATATGATACAGTAATATGATTCTTTCCTATAAAGCTTGTTGTGTTTTATTGTATGATTCCTTGATCACATACATAGGTTTATATTGAGTGTATGCTATTGCTATCACTTTGGATGGTTGTGTTCTTTTGCAGGTTCATCATTCTATGAGAATTGGAACGAAGTTAGGATGGTGATGGTGAGAGGAAGCGACGTTTAAACGATATGTCTCCTATCCCTCTTTAGTTAGTAAATTCAATATTTAAACTTAAGGAAAGCGTCATGTTCTGGTGTGTTTTTTTCTAGATCCAGGTGGATCTAGGGAGATCTGTTAGTGTCTACACCTACCGATTTATCCAATAACAATTGTGCACTTGATGTTCTTACAAGAGTATTCTGCATGGTAATTTGCATTGTAGTGCTAGGTGTAGATGGAGTTGTGCAGTGTCCTATGTATGGTGTTTGAAACACTTCATCCTCTGTGTCATTATGCTCCATTGTGTCAATTATATTTACTGTCTTTTCTATGGTTCCATCCCATGCTTCATTCTCTACAAACTAAACATCGCAGATGATTATGACTTTTCTTGCGACAGGGTCATACAACTTGTATCCTTTTGTTTCTTTAGAATACCCAACAAATATACATGTTTATCCCTCGTTGTCCAGCTTCCTTCTCAATTCATATAGAACATGTGCGTATGCGACACAACCAAAAACTCTTAAATGCGCCACATTATGCTTTGATCATGTCCATGCTCCCTGAGGAATTCTATTCTTCACACTCTTTGTTGGAAATATATTCAAGATGTATACTACAATTGCTACTGCCTCAACACAATACTCATTTGACAAATGTTTGGTTGTTAACATACTATGCGCCATTTCCATGATGGTTCTGTTCTTTCTTTCCGCGACACCATTCTGTTGTGGTGTGTATTGCGCGGTAAATTGGTTGTAGATGCCATGATCTTTACAAAAGTTCTGAAATTATTTTGATATGTATTCTCCTCCTCTGTTGGTTCTTAGACACTTGATGTAATAACCACTATGTTTCTCCACAAGTGATTTAAACTGCTGAAAACAACCCAATGCGTCAGATTTATGCTTTAGAAAATAAATCCACGTCTTTCTTGAGAAATCATCAATGAATGTTAGAAGATAGATACTGCCTCCTATAGACGGAGTCTGCATTGGTCCACAAATATCAGAATGTATTATTTCCAGTGGAGCTTTTTCTCTGTAAGACTTGCCAACTGGAAATGATTCTCTGTGTTGCTTTCCAAGAATGCAACCTTCACATATCCTTTGCGGTTTTCAATCAATGGTAATCCTTTTACCATATCCTTTGCGTGTAATAGTTTCATACCTACAAAGTTCAAATGTCCAAATCTGAAAATCCATAGCGAGGAGTCATCTTCTGTTTCATATTGGAAAGTTGCCTTCATTTATGCACCATTTTCTCCTTTCTTGATACTACACACACTATTTTCTTCATTAGTACTACGCGTTCTTTCTGTTGTAAATGCAGTGTATAACTTTGCACTTTTTCTTTTGTCAACAGTTTGCGTTATGTTCTTCTTCTTGACTGGCTTTAATGTCAATGGGAACATTATGTTACTTTTCATCTAGATTTTTGCAATAAGTAAATTGCTTGGGCTTTTATCCATAATCACACAGTGATTATCTTCCATGTAGATTATGTATCTTTTTGTAACAGTTGTCTTTTACTCATCAAATTATGCTTCAGACTAGAAACATAATATACATCAGACATAACTCTAGTCTCTCTCTTCTCCTTGTCTGGATAAAATATTTATACTGCCTTTGCCTAAGACAGTGACTTGGATATCTATTCCAAGTGTAACCTTGGTCTGGACTGACTCATCCAAACTAGAAAATAATTCTATGTTTCCTGTCATGTGGTTACTGCAGCCTGAATCTAAATATTATATGTCACATGGACTTTCTTGAGCAACATTGCATTCAACTGGTGACACTATATTCAACATTTATTCTACGCTAGACATAGCTACAACCCACGCCATAAACATAGGTCGATTTTGGTTCTTTGTGTTGTGTGGTTGATCTTGACTTTGCTTGTTCTGATTATACTGTCTCTTTCTGCACTCATATGCATAATGTCCATACTTTTTACAGTAATGGCATTGAATCTTTGATTTGTCAGTTTTTTGACATGTTGACTGGACGGTACTTGGATCTTGACCTCTTCCACCAGCATTTCTAGTATTGCTATTGCATCCACTTTTGTTAGAACTTCTTCCTCTACCTCTAGAGTTATCTCTCCCCCTTCCTCTTCCATGACCTATAGATGACTGTGTGGAAAAAGAATTTTCTAATGACATATTTGACCTGTTCAATCTATGTTCATGATTGATGAGGGAAGCTTGCAGTTCATCTAAACTAAATTGACTCGGATCTTTTCCTTCTTCTAGAGTTACAACTAGAGTATCAAATTTAGGAGGAAGACTTCTAAGAACTTTCTCAACAAATTTTCTATCATCTATGATTTCACCGTGAGACTTAATTTGATTTATCAGTCCAATGACCTGTGTGTAGAAAGAATCTACCATGTTTGAATCTTTCATTGACATAGTTTCAAAATCTCTTCTAAGAATCTGAAGTTTTGCAGTTTTTACTTTATCCATACCTTGATAAGCAGTTTTTAATATATCCCATGCTTCCTTGGCCTACATCATTCATGCAAATCTTGGAAGTATGCTATCATGCATGGCTTGATGTATATAAAACAACGCCTTTCCATCCTTCTTTCTTTGTTCTTTCAAGACATATTTCTTAGCTTGTGTGAGGGAGTTATATGCTGCCTGATTTGTCGGTTCAACATAACCATTTTCAACTATCTCCCATAAATATTGACCTCGTAACAAAGCCTTCATGGTAAAGGACCACATCTCATAGTTCTTGCCTGTAAAAGTGGGAGGTTACAGATTTGAGGCAGAAGCCATTTTTGTTTTTTACCTTCAACAGAGTTTCTGCTTTGACAAACTCGTTCTGGTAGAACCTGCTCTGATACCAAATTGAAGGGTAAAGAGTGATGCATGCAATCTACTCTATGTAACGCAGTTTAAAATACTGCGTACTAAACAGGCTACGCGACAGAGTTCTCAAGCTCACTGTGCAGTGCACAGGCTACTAGATTGTTGGGAATTGTGAATACACACACTATATAGAATGATTTACGAATGTGGAATATAATAGAGAAATAACATAGAAACTTGTCAGAAATACAAAATACTTGATATTAATGAACTTTGGCACAATCCGCTTTGATTACAAAATACAGTGACAAAATGAGCTTCGGATCTGATACTTCTTCTATCAACTCTTCAGCTGCTACTGGTTCTTGAACTGCTTCTTTGTATCCCTCTCTCCTTTTCTCTATGTATCTATCTATTCATCATCTATTCTAACTAAGAAACTCGGAATTATATAAACTTCCTTTAGAAGATAATATTGACTCAGCATTTAACTCAACCATAATTACGACTGACTCTTCAACTACTTAATTTAATTTGAGAAGATAGAATTCGGCTTCAATTATAGTTCTCTTGCTTGCTGACTTACTTTTGAGTAAGTATGCGACTTTACACTTGCAGACTTGTCATACTGTCTGACTCACATTTTGACTACTGATAAATTTCGACTGACAGACAAATCGACGACTACGTGAAGATCTCACTGACTTGTAATTACAATTTCCAACATGTAGGACACTTGCTTTTGACATCTCCTTTCACCATCAACTTCTCCCCCAATAGTGTATATACCTTCTCCAACAAACTTCACCATAGTCAAATTTAAGGGTTATGTAACTGGGTTAATGCCTGAAAGTACACAACCCAGAGGTCATGGAAGATGGATCCATATATACCTAGTATATATACCACCAATATATACACTGGTATATATACTTAGTATATATATTAAGTATATATTGATATATATATATTAAGTATATATACTAGTGTATATACCAGTGGTATATATACAAAGTATACATACCACCAGTATATATACTTAGTATATATACCACCAGTATATATGGATCCATGACCCATCCGTTGTGTACTTTCACAAGCATAACCCTTAGGTTTGACTATGGTGAAGTTTGCCTGAGAAAGTATACACTATTGCCTAGAAGTTGACTATGAAAGAAGATGTCAGAAGTGTGTTTCCTACAATCTGTAAACACCATACAATGATTGTGCTAATGCATGGTGCTTAAAACTTTGATTTGAGTGCTCTTGGTTCTTTTCCTCATCTTCACACGAGAGAAGTACCATAGGAAACATAATCACCAATAAATCCACATTGTCAACTATTATTCTCATCGGGAAAAGATGCTAACCTTCCTTATTCACATACAAATATGATCATAATGCACTATTATAACAACCTCCCCCTCTGTTATTAGTCCCTACCGTAGGCATAGAGGGACTATAGTGATTGATAAATCGTTGACCCGACATTAGCTTGTGTCTTGACCATAAATATTTCCCTATTATCTATTGTTGGAACAAGGGAAGTGAAAACATCGAGTTTAATATAATAAAACTTATCATGTTTGTCAAGATCTGATTGGAAAAAGGATTGGAGGTCTTATTTCCACCTTCACTATTCCCAATGTAAAATATGTTTTCATTTCCAAAGTATTTGGTAGTATATGGTCTTTTTGGAATCATAAATTTTGTTATGCATTCGCCAAAGGTGGATTAATGCTACCATTAATTCAAATGTTTGGTTTAGCATTTTATGCTAGGTAAAATTATGGAAATGTTTGATATGGTGGAATATCGAAAGTTTGGCTTTGCAATACATTCTCTGATGTTTGAACTATTGTTACAAAAAATATATGAATTTATTTGGGATACGTCAGAGACCTGCCACATTGAATTTTTTTCTTAAATGTTTACAGTGCATTTCTGACAGACTTAAATGTTTACCTAACAACCTTGGTAGTGTTGAATGGTTACTTAACAGGATTTTTACATGACATTTTCTTTCGTTTTTAAAATTTATATGCTCCAGCGACATTGCTGGTTCACTGGTCCATGCTTTCTTTTTTCATGGCACTGATTTATTATTTGCATGTTATCATTGTTCTTTCTTTCCTGTTCATGTTGTTGCAGTTTGCACATTTGGGTTTCTGCAGTCGCGATTGGAAGAGATTCGTTCTTGGGGGGGTGGTTGATGCATGTTCCTTTCTTCGTTGGATGTTGTTTATTTTTGCTTGATTTGACTTTGCAGGGTTCTAGTCCTACGCCTGCACTTGGGCCTTTTGGTGCTTCTTGGATGGGTTCTTATTTGGTTCTTTTTCTTGTTTTCCCAGGGTTTTCAATGTTGGGATGTTGCATCTGCAGTTGGATCTCTGTAAATTTCATATGTTACACGTTGAAACAGATTTTTCCGGCCTCAAAATATATTTCATAGTTGTCGATGCGTTTTCCATGGATTCTATGTTACTATGGTTTCATAGTTATCAGAGTGCCGTTTGCTGCATGGGAGATATAGTTGTTCTTTGCCTTTTACTTTCCTGTTGTAAACTGTGTTTGACTCTATTTTGTCATTTTTCTATGGTCATTCTGAGCGACCGTCGTTCAGTTGCATACTTAGCTAGTTTTATGGACGCGGCTTCGCGGATAGGTTCTATTGAACTATGATAGGTCGTGTTCGGTGTATACATTATCTTTGTTGAATTAGTTTTCTTTAAAAGAAGGCCTCCTGGACAAAAGAGAATGCAATTTATGAAATTATAGGTTTCTTGGATAGCATAGGTTAATGATCACGGATTCTGGGGGTGGTGGGCTGAAAATTGGGCTTATTAAGATAAAATAACAGAGTAAAGAATTGCAGACGATGTCAATTGCATCTATTACACTTTGAAGCAGATTTTGTCGAGCTCAAAATATATTTTATAGATATCGATGCTTTTTCCATGGATTCTGTGTTACTACGATTTCATAGTTATGAAATTTTATTTTGTTGTGTGGGAGATGTAGTTGTTCTCTCCCTTTTTCTTTCCTGTTATAAACTGCATTTGACTCTAGTTTCTCGTTCTTTTTTGGTGATTCCAAGCAACTATAGTTCAATTGCATACTATGACAGGTCGCGTGTGGTGTATACATTAGCTTTCCCGAATTAGTTTTCTTTAAAAAAAAGCCTCCTGGACAGAAGAGAATGTAATTTATGAAGTTATAGGTTTCCTGGACAACATAGGTTAATGATCACGGGTTCTCGGGGTGACGGATTGAAAATTGGGCTTATGTTGTTACATACCCTACAAATAGCATGGAGAGTTCTGCAATCATTTCGAACGGTCATCGTTCAGTTGCATACTTAGCCAGTTTTATGGACATGGCTTGGCGGATAGATGGTATCGAAATATGGTGTATACATTAGCATTTCCAAATTAGTTTTCTTTAAAGGAAGGGATCCTGGATAGAAGACATTGAAATTTATCAAATTATAGGTTTCCTGGACAACATAAATTAAACATAGGAAATATGTAATTTTATAAAGTAGATATATAAAGCTTGCACGGAACCCTCATCCCATACTTAGCCAGTTTTTGCATCGCGGGTTCTCGAGGTGGGCGGCTGAATATTGACAATCAAAGAGTTCCTTGATATACAATTTGACCATCAGACTTGCGGACTATTGGAATTTGAAGGCCTTCATGTCCAAAAAAATTAGCATTGTCGAAATAGTTTACTTTACGTACGTCATTTTACATACCCTGGTGGACAAAAAAACACACAAAAATATAGTAAGAATTTTTTGGATCATGGGTTCTCGGGGTGGCGGGCTCGAACTTCGGCTACTATTGTTTCATTTCCTACAAATAGCACAGATAGTTCCGCGATATACAAAATAGACAATCGGACTTGTGGACTATTCGAATTTCAAGGGCTAATGTGCAAATAAAATAGCATTCTCGAATTACTTTTCTTTACGTGCGTTCTACATATGCTCGTCGAAAAAAACATAAAAATAGTAGTAACGTATGTTACATAGGGCTCCATCCCCGCTACATTCAGTGCTTCTCAATAAACATTAAATATTCTTTCAAAAGTCAGAATCGACTAGACAAGTTCGAAAAGATGGGCTTTAATAACTGGAAAGCTCGAGGACATTTCCCATTAAAATAAATAGAGAGGCTAATATTCATCCCTTCCTTGTTTTTGATTTTGAACAGGTAGGGAAAGATGAAGACTCAAACACAATGTAGTTCCGCGGTTATTAGATACTCAATTCGCATTCTCGCTATGGCTTTTGCCAATGAGTTGTCCATCATATATGACCTTCCTTCTAGGTTGTCAGAGGTTTTTTGCCCTTTACTCAAATAATAAAAATGTCATTGAATTTGAAGAACATTGAGTACTAAAGAGCCTTACCTATGTAAGTGTCTTTTTTCCTGCATTTTGAATTTGCGATTTTTTTTTTTTTTTTGCTTCTGCAGCTTTAGTTTTCTTAAAAGCTTCAGCATAGTTCACGAACGTGTCACCCACAGAGGGCTTGACGTCATGTCCCTCTTTAATATTGTGCATTTCGAAATGATGGGATTTAATAACTAAAAATCTCAAGGACATTTCGCATTAAAATGAATAGACAGGCAAATATTATGGGATCTGGTAATTTCTTTTTGCTTGCATTTTGAATTTGCGAAAATAATGTTTTTTTTGTTTCTTAAAAGCTTATGCATAGTTCACGAACGTGTCACCCACAGAGGCCTTCACATCATGTCCCTCTTTAATATTGTGCATTTTGAAATGATGGGCTTTAAAAACTGGAAATCTTGAGGACATATACCATTAAAATGAATAGACAGACGGATATTATGGGATCTGGTAATTTCTTTTTGCCTGCATTTTGAATTTGCGAAAATACTTTTTATTTTATTTGTTTTGCTTGTGCAATTTTAGTTTTCTTAAAAGCTTCAGCATAGTTCATGAACATGTCACATACAGAGGCCTTGACTTCATGTCCCTCTTTAATATTGTGCATATCTTAGATGACAGATTTGAGAATTTGATCAGATATGGGAATTTTAATACGTGATGCTAGTCACTATTCAACGTACATATTCAAAAAGATTGGCATTAATAACTGAAAATATTGAGAACATATTTCATTAAAATGAATCAACACAAAATGTATGGAAGACCATCCAGCCTTGCTTTTAAATACTTATTGCCATTTCTCTCTATCATCAAAGGGTTGCACTTTAGGGTGCCTTCGTTCTAATGTTCCTGGTCATGGACATGTAAGACAACTTAGAGATGTGATTGAGGGGTAGATGAAAGAAGAGAGATTGGTTTTATGTGACGTGATCTTTGAGTAAAAAAAAACTTTGTTATACAAGAGAAACTCAGAGAGGACGAAAAAAAAAGAACAAGTATGTTATGGTTGGTGTTCTCCTTGTGTTTGATGCTTTGGTTGGTTGAAAAGGCTGCCTGGATATTTGTTTGTTGAACTTCTTTGTTTTCTTGCTGGGAACTGTAATGGATTTTTAGGTCACTTGCAAGATAGTTCTTCGTTTAAGTATATATCTTCTTCCAACAACACATATTTGGCCACTGTATTGAATTGTAGAGATCACAAAATTATTTGTCTTCCTCGGAGGCTGGTAACAGAATCTGTATGGGTGGATAAAATGACATATTATCACTACAAGAGTTTCTATTTCATAGTTTTATGACCTACATGTGGCTCTAGTAGCCGACTTGACAGAAAGCCATGTTCTTTGTCAAAGTTTGTTCGGTTTCCTCTAGATGTAGTTGCAAAGTCCACATATTTGGCGTCACCTCCGAACATTCCATACCTTTATGTGGGCTGCCATACCTCCCCCTCTATGAGGAAATATATATTATGATGCCATCTGCAACATTTGATACACTTGCTAGACCTGTGCTGGTGCATTCTACAACATTTGATGCACTTGCCACACCTTAGCTACCTGAAGAAGTTATGTACCTCAATAGATTTTCATTTTTCATCTAGGTTGGATGTTTCTTCCAATTTACTGTAATAAAGAAAAGAAGTTCCACACACAAATCCCCAGGCAAGCTTCTCAACCAAATAGACGATCGAATACAAGGAGAATACCAACCACTATATACTTGAAATTTTTTCCCATGCCTTAACTGTTGTGACATAAAATGACTTCGTTCACTTTGAAATCGGCCTGAATCACATTTCTAAGTTGTCTCAGATGTGAATGCTCAGGAACATGGCAAAGAAAAAACCTTAAACCCCAACTTTTCAACGGTAGAAGGAAATTAATACTTGACAAAGAATAGAATGTTGAATAAGAATCTATTGCAAGTAGGCCATATCTTGAAGAAACAAGGTATTCAAAAAACTGGGATAGATTTACTTTGCAGCACCGATTAAGTACAAAACCCAAAATTTATATTCAACTCATTTTTTATGAATAAAGAGTTTGAACATCAAGAAAAGTGTGAAGAAGATTCATCAATGTACATACATTTAATTGGTTGATGGAAGGAGGAATCACAATCTTTATCGCAAATAGCCTCAACAGTATTTTGTAATACATCTTATTTGAATATAGAATAATTTCAGTTTATTTCTTAATAGTATTTTCCAATTTCTGGTATTTGTTTTAATTGTATTTTTAACCTTCTTCCCCTGTGTCGTTAATCATGAAGGAAAAGATTTTGTTTATGCTGCTCACTACTTCAATCTAAATAAAACGTGGTCTATTCTTTCTTTACATTTTACATTTAAAAATAATTTTTCATAGGCCATACTTATGTGGTGTCGGCTCTGTATTTAAAGAAATAAATAGGAGGACCCATTCTGCTCCCATTCTTCAGGTTCCATAAATAGAATGAATTAATGAGTTACAAAAAGGCAGTTGAACTATTGACGTAATGTCCCTGTGAAGTATGTTGGATATATTGTAGCTTGTTCTATTTGATAATATCCGTGCATATATACTAATATCAATACTATTGGAAAAAATACAGAAAACTTCCTCTTCGGCAAAGCTTAGGCAATTATGTTTGGTTTTACGGTATTAAACAAATATGTCCATTGTTCTGTCATATACATCTTGCAGCCTAGGAACTTTTGTTGTTTGCAATTTATGCTTTAATTACTTAAAGTCACAGCAAATTTTGATTGCCTTTAATTTAATTTAGATATTGATGTTTATGGAGAGTCGTCGTTTGCTGATATCATTGCAATGAATACAAGATGAATAGATGATAAGGAATTTATCTCGTTGAGACCATAATGAAAATTCATGTTTCTTGTTGCACTATGTACATCTTGCAGTCAAAATTTTCTTGGTTTCAACGAAATTTGTGAGCCAAAGAGCATATTGCAAATTGGGAGATCATTTGAATTTGAAAGAGAAACAATCCATTAATATATATTAGTATGAATATTATTCAGATAAATACAAAAACTTTCTCCATTGATAGATACTAGTATGAATACTATTGAAATAGATATCAAAACTTCATCTTTGCCAATACTTAGCCAGTTATCTGGACACCAGGCCTCGGGTTCACGGTATCTAGCACCTATGTCCCCTGTTTCATCATATACATGTTGCAGGAAAAGAAATTCAGTGATGTGCACTTAATTCTTTTACTAGTGAGAAGCCAACAGAGGTTCGAAAACATTGCCATTAATAAACGAAAAAAAAGGGTCTTCCCAACTCTCAGATACTTATCTCTTTTCCCATTTTTCTTTTCCCATCCATTATGGATTTTTGTTTTTATACTTAGTCATATTTCTATGTGTGGTGGGCTAACATGTCTTCATATCCATCTATATCCTTGCAAGACGGATCCGACCGACCGTTATTCCATTCCATACTTATAAAATTTTATGCCCGCCACTGCGGGGCCGACGCTTGCAAGCCCAACTTCTTATCATTCCACTATATACATCTTTCACTGAAAACATCTGTGATCTACAATTCTATCGTGGGTTCCTCGTATACATTAACTTCATTCAAAGTATCTATTGTTGATTTTCATCCCTAGCAACTTCATGTCCTTCTTGACATACATCAACAATGGTATTACCAGTGACAAGTGGACACAGTGGTACTAAAGATACTTCTGTGATCTACAATTCATGCCTTAGCATATCCATCTATATCCTCGCACAACGGATCTGATCGATCGCTGTTCCTTTTCACACTTAGCCAATTTTATTCCCATCGCTACAGGGATGGCGCTTGCGAAACGAGCTGCTTATCATTCCACTATATACATCTTGCACTCAAAACATCAGTGATATACAATTCCACCGTGGGTTCCTTGTATACATTAAGTTCGTTCAAAGTATATGTTGCTACTTTCCATCCCCAGCAACTTTGCGTCCTTCCTGATATACATCAGCAATGCTCTTACTAGTGGCAAGTGGACACAGTGGTAGAAAAGATACTTCTGTGATCTTCACTTTATGCGTTAATTGGTGAGAACTCAACAGGGATTCGCAAGCATTTGCATTAATAAGAAAACACTAGATGTTCTTCTGTGAGATACTTGGTTCTTTTTCCCTTCTCTTCTTCCCGTGTATTATCTAGAATTCCACTGTGAACTTCTCTGTCCTTTTTCCCTTATTTTCTTCCTATGTATTATGGGACTATAAAATATGGACATGATATTTTATAGAACATGTACAAATTTCTCATTCCATACCTAACGACATTTTGGATTGCGGGTTCTTGGTCGAGTGGGCGGGCTCAAAATTGGGCCTCCATTGTTCTGTGCCCTACAAATAGCACCCCGAGTTCTGCGATATACAAATTGACAAGCCCACCCGCGGACTGGCTAACTCAACATTTCACTTCTATTATTCTATGTCCTCCAAACAACGCTCCCAGTTCCGTGATATAGAAATTGACACACAGAGTGCAGGACTGGCAAGGTGGAGATTGCCATTGTTTATAGATGCTAATCCCTATGAAGTATCTAACAGTGTCTAAAAAATTATTTTTGATTTTATTTTTTCCCTGTATAACAGTATCTAAAAATTATTTTGAATACTAAAATAGCTCCTAGTAGTGACAACTGGACACAGAGGTACAAATCATTTGGGATTGCACTCTCCGCAATATACAAATTGACTACCGGATTCTAACATTGTCCGTTCTTCCATGTTACATATTATGCATTCCAATGTTTGGAGCGATACAATTAGAAGGTTCGGGCCTTGCCTCCTTTGCAGACACTTTCTCAGCCTATTTTGGATCCTCCTGTTTCTCAGTTCATGAAATATGCAGCTCTAGCATTGGCGGGTTGACATATGTTTATCTCCATCTATATAATCAGACAACGAATCTGACCGATCGTTGTTTCTTTCGATGCTTTTGATATGTTTCTCCATTATATACATCTTCCACTCTAAATTTTTGTGATCTACAATTCCACTGCTAACTACTCTGTTTCTTTTCCCTTTTTTTTCTTCCCATGTATTATGGGACTATAAAGTATGGACATGGTATCTTATAGAGTATATAGTAATTCCCATGATATTTTATAGACCATGTACAAATTCCGCATTCGATATCTAGTGACATTTTGGATTGCAGGTTCTCGAGTGGGCGGGCTCAAACTTGGACCTCCATTGTTCTGTGGCCTACAAATAACACCCACAGTTCTATGATATACAAATTGACAAGCGAACCTACGGAGTGGCTAACTCAACATTGCACTTCCATTGGTTCGTTTCCTCCAAACAGCGCTCGCAGTTCCGCGATATACAAATTGACACACGAAATGTAGGACTCGTGAGGTAGATATTTCCATTGTTTACGGATGCTAGTCGGTATGAACTATCTAACAGTATCTAAAAAAATATTTTGAATACTAAATTAGCTCTTAGTACTGACAACTGGACACAGAGGTACAAAACAGTTGGGATTTCACTCTCCGCAATATACAAATTGACTACCAGATTCTGACATTGTCCGCACTTTTGTGTTACAGATTATGAATTCAAATGTTCGGAGTGATACAATTAGAATTTTTTGGCCTCACTTCCTTTGCAGACACCTTCTCACCCTGTTTTGGATTCTTTTGTTTCCGGGTTCACGAAATCTACAATTCTAGCATGGTCACTCTACCACTTCTCATAGATGTTTCAAAGTATCTCTCACTGCCTTCCATCCCCACTAACATCCCGTGCTTCCAGTTGTCCTACCATATCCTCTTCGTTGTTACGCGTATTGTAGTCAAAAATTTCCGAGACATACAATTTGACCCTCATGTCCTCACCCTCAACGCTTGTACATTGCAACCCTATTTTGTAGCTTTCTTTTTTCCTTTGCCCGCGACCTCCATACTTTCTTACTATGCGATTAGAAACATTTCATGCTAACAGCTAACCATGCAAGAACTGTCAACATTATCAGTAATGGCCGAGAACCTCAAGGAGATCTCCCATTATTATGCATTAAACCAAGATGTGTGGAGAGTTATTTTGTCCCTTCCGATTGTTCATCTCCAACATGCATCCTCATGTTGGTCCACTCAAGAAATCTACAATGCTTAATCGCTCATTGCAATATCCAACGTGTTGGGATTTATATGTATGCAATTAGTATTGTTTAATGTTAACAATGCATCATGCAATAGCGATCCAAATTGTCATTAATCAACAAAAGTCTCGAGGACATCTCCCATTCACATGCTTTCTACCAAAATTTGCGCAGGGTTGTATTATCCCCTCCAACTTTTCATTTCATTCATTGGATGGAACAAATAAATGTTCTTGTAGATTTATGTCACTAGGTTGACAGCAGTTTTGTGGAGATGCAGTAAATATGTTCACACAAGAGGACCAGAGCTTTTAGTGGTCTAGGGCATACTTTTACTATTCATCCTGTTTCGCCCAAAATGAACTGATTTGGACCTCTGGAATCACTTGTGCAGGCTGCGTTCCTGAGGTTTTTTACTCTAAGAAGGTTGTCACCTTGGCTCTTCCACAAGATGTTAAAATTATCGAACCCAACATTGGCGTTCAGAGGACAAGACTACAAACCGTTTCTAGAAAAACATCATAACAGGTTGGAAATATTAGCAGACTTCCTCGAAGACCCAACAATAGTTCCTAAAAATATCACAAGGCTGCAGGTAAGTTCCTTTAGAAATCCATTACGGGAAATTGTTTGGCTGGTTACAAGAATAATGGGATAGGCATCCACAACAAGCATTTCCCATATAATTATTTATATTTTGTATTTCATAGTTAAGGAAAAATACATTTTCGATTGGGGGAAGATAATTTTGATTGAGCTATGCTCCCATTTGTCACAATTCAAAGAATCGAATAAATTTTATATGTCATCCTACTTGATTTTCGCAATTGAGCATTGTTGTCTATTTCCAAAACTTTCTCTTTACAATAAAATAAATTGTGGATTTGACCCAGTAACATTCTGGCACGAGGCCCTATGGATACATAAGGCCTCCCATTGTTTTTATGAAGTTTTTAATGGCTTTGTCTCAGTTTTCAAAGATTTACTATTAGGAAAGGATGGTCCATAGATGTCTGGCTAGGCAACCAGGTTTTTGAACAGGAAGGGCACACTTGAGAAAGAGGAAAATCACAGTGTCCTCATGGTCTTTGGCTCTAAGTAAAATCTTGCCTTCCTTCCATGCCACATCATGCACAAGATGTTTGTTGCATAAATTGCAAGGCAATACAACCATTGGTTGCATTTTTTCCATGACAAGAAAAAAAAAAGTTCATTCCTCTGCCCTGGAAAGTCGGAGACTTCACGTGTAGAAACATCAACAAGATTGATGAGTTTTCCACCCATTTCAAGAAATTGAACCTAACGTACGTTGAAAGGATAAAAGGGTTCGACCCTAATGGAATTTTTCGAGAACATTTATTAGGTGTTGTCTTTAACACCTCTTTTATCCATACACATCTAACCCAAGACATGAATTGTGTCGACAACAATCCTTCTTTTGTCGATTGTGATGAAGAGAGATTGCAAAGTGCCATTGAATTGTACAGACAACATGGAAAAGTATCCAGTGAAAAGAGTACCCAGTCCCCCGCCAACACTCCCAAGAGAATGAAATCATAGAGCATCACTTCGATGGTCCACCCCAGTAAGAAAGCAACCCATAAATCTTCAAACGAAGGAGGAGATAAGAACCCTCCTTGCATAAATATCGATAGTTCTCACAAAATTCCAGTGACGAAGAGGAGAAAAAACAATGCAGGGCAGGGAGAGGAACCCCAAATTGAAAGTGGAAAACTACAACTTGAAATTGAAGCTGAGCACATGCAGAAAATTGGGTCATCTGCGGTGGAAATATAGGACACCAACTTTTTTAACATAGATGAATCCTTCGTAATCTAAAGCGCTATTTTTGACAACCAATCTAAAAGTATGGTCATTGAAAAGAGAGATGTAACAAACAGGAAAGGAAAATCTCGCGCAGAGATTAACTTTAGTGAAATGTCGCCATCCCAAATATGCAAATTTCACCAAGGAACTGGTGACATTATTCGTGATTCCATTGGAGGAATTGAGACAGAAAATGCCAATATGAAACAATGCCTCAACAAATTTGAGCAGGATTTCCTTGCAACTCTAGAATTTGCCAGTCCTTTGGCAAAAATCATACATGCTACCACTGCAGTGAAGATGAAAGTATCCTCTACCCTCCTTGCATGCTCTAGAGCCCTTGTAGAGAATAGCATCAACAAAAGAATGCAGGTAGTTACTAAATCCTGGGAAACATCACAAAATTTAGTTTCCTTCGGAAAGAAGGCCAATGATTTGATAGAACAATTGGAGACGAATTTAAAAAATGAACATCTTTTCTATGATTAGGTACTGGCCCCTTTTGCCAAATATGTCGACAACACATCAGAACTAAAAAGAATACAGGAGAAACTCCCCTCGCCAAAGTGCACCAAAAAAATAAAAGCATGCTGGAAAAAGAAAGTTGACAACCTGCAACTCATTGTCAAGTCATGTAAACAAGTCACATCAGAAAATGAAGATTTATTCACAAGCCTTCTCTAGCTATACTTAGCCGAAACTACCAACGAGGTTCAAGATCCTAACTTAATTCTCAAATCCTTGTCAGTCACCAAAGAAGCCTTCAAGGAACAAGTTCATATTTTAAAGGGGTTGTCTTTCGAAAATCTTTACAACATACTTGAACATCATCTAGATGAGCATGAGCGCTAGGTACTAGAATATGCCTCACACAATGAAGAAATTGAACAGACTCTGCATAGTATTTCAATGGATCTAACGAAATTAGAAAATGACCTTTACGACATAGAAATCCAAGATGAAACCAACACAGCCCCCATGAAAAGCTACATTGAAGAATGGTTCCAAGAGAGAATGGACAACCTCATCCAAGAAGGTTAACAACCGGTCAACAAGACTACAATGCCCATCGACAACAGCAACAAAAATTCATCGGCTTCATAGTAAGTTTATACTGCCATCTTGTTTTGTTTATCAATCTAGTTTAAGTCTATGTTGTCATCTTCTCTTCTTTATCAGTCCACTTATCTCCTCTTTCAATAGAAAACTATAACCAAACACTCTTAACTTCCAATTTCTTCTTTTCAGGTCTTCCTCTCTACCATCGTGCACTTCTTTCAACGTTCCTAATTCTTGTACTTATTTCTTTTTATGGTCCGTGGGAGCCCCAATCCTAGTCTATATGACAAATGCATTTAAATTTCTAGAAACATGTAACAGACATTATTAATTTTTGATAAATTCCAAAGAAGATTGATTCAACAATGCCCTTATTGTATACTAAATTTTGGGTTTCCAGGAACCTTTCTTGTTTGTTCCAAATAAAACTAATTCAGATATGCTACATTTTTTGTATCTTATTGTATGCTAATTTTTTGGTCTTCAATGACGTTGATGTTTTAAATGTTGATGTAATTTCCAGAGATATGTAACAGACATTATTTATTTTATAATAAGTTTGTATAGTTTGCAACGTCGCTTCTCAATTTGTATATCGCAGAACTCTCGATGTTGTTTGTAGGGCACGGAACAACAGAGGCCCATTTTTGAAACCACCAGCCCGAGAACCCACGATCCAAAAATTGGTGAAGTATGGAATGACCACTCCCTGCATGGTCTATAAAACGTGTACAAAGAAAACTAATTCAGCAATGCTATATCTTTTTTGTCCAAGAAAAGCCTTAGTTTTAAAGTAAGCTAATTCAGGAAAATGTTATTACTATTCTATTGTATAATAGACATTAATTTTTTGTAAATTTATATAGTCCGCAACTCCGCCTATCATTTTGTATATCGTAGAACTGTCGGTGCTATTTGTAGGCCACGAAACATCAGAGACTGAATTTTGAACCCGCCAATTTCCAGAAACATGTAACAGACATTATTAATTTTTGATAAATTACAAAGAAAATTGATTTGACAATGCCCTTATTGTATACTAAATTTTGGGTTTCTAGGAACCTTTCTTGTTTGTTCCAAATAAAGCTAATTCAGATATGCTACATTTCTTGTGTCTTATTGTATGCTAATTTTTTGGCCTTCAACGATGTTGATGTTTTAAATGTTGATGTAGTTTCCAGAGATATGTAATAGACACACAACGTTGCTTGTCAATTTCTATATCACAGAACTCTCGATGTTGTTTGTATGGCATGGAACAACAGAGACCCATTTTTTAAACCACCAGCCCAAGAACCCGCGATCCAAAAACTGGCGAAGTATGGAATGACCGCTCCTTGCATGCTCTATAAAACATGTGCAAAGAAAACTAATTCGGCAATGCTATATCTTTTTGTCCAAGAAAAGCCTTAGTTTTAAAGAAAACTAAACTCCACCTGCCATTTTGTATATCGCATAACTGTCAGTGCTATTTGTAGGCCACACAACATCAGAGGCCCAATTTTGAACCCGCCAGTCCGAGAACCCGTGATCCAAAAACTGGCTAAGTATGCAATGAGGGCTCCCTGCATCCTCTATAAAATCTCTTCCCCATACTTTATAAAAGTAGAAATTTCGTATGTATAAAACTAAATATCTACTTTATACAAGTACATATTTCGTATGTATAATTTTTTTATTTGTGATGAGTTTATATAGTCCGCAACTCCACTCCTCGATTTTTGTATCACAAAGAACATCAGAGGCCCAATTTTTGTATCGCATAACTGTCGGTGCTTTTTTTATATCGCCAGCCCGACAACCTGCGATCCATTACAAAAGTACATATTTCCTATGTATAAAAGTATTTCAATGTATTTCAACTTTCTAGCCACATGTCTGTACTAGGTCGCATTTACTCCCATCCCAACCTGGCAGGGACTCCGCTGCCATGCAACCTTGTTAATAGAGGAACATGGCATGTTATTTTAATCATCTGTAGAATGGTCGAATCATATATTTCGTCGAAATACTTGTGAAGTAGATGCGTGTTAAAAATTGATAGAAACCAAGGACTGGATCAAGCATTTTAGAGAATCTGTCTCAACAACATGGAATTATTTGGTTCGAAACATCATAGAAAGAGAAAACATTTTGAAAAATGATATTGATATGATTCTAACGGAAAATTAATCCACTAGGTGAACTATTTACAACTATTAAAAGAGGTTAAAACTTTGGAATGATCATTGCAAATGATTAGATAGTTTTCAAATGAGTTCCTCTATGCTCAAATCGCTCGACTCGCCTAGGCGTACATGGAATTATTTGGGTGGAAACATCATAGAAAAAGAAAACTTATTTAAACGATATTGATATGATTATGATGGAAAATGAATTCGTTCGATCAATTTTTCAAATAGGTTGATACTTTGAAATGATCACTACAAACAAATACATAGTTTTCAAATGAATACATTTGTGCTCTAATGGCATTGTAAAAGGAAATAAAGATCATAGTTACAAGGATTAAGCATTACTGGCCAATCCTTGCACCTAATCTCAATATTGATACCAATATGGTATTAGAGGCCTGAACATACCAATAAGATTGCAAGAAGAATGACAAGAAGACAAATAACTAACTAAAATAACACATAAGATTTACTTGGTAAAATCATGTCAAGGAAACATCCAGGTATTTCTTATTATTCAATTCATGTCTTACAACACAACATTACAATTATTGGGCTTTAAAGATATATATGAATAGGAAACATCCACAAAGCAAGGTATACGTATCTGTTATTATTCAAGGCTTACAACACAACATTACATTTATTGGGTTTCAAATATATATATGAATCTTTCAACCAAACTTCTTCTGGTTATACTAACTTCCATCAATTTAGTAAAACAAAAATTTTGTTTTAATTAATTGTTGTCACAATTTTAACAATATCCACCTTGACACCAATTTACATGATACCTTGCCAAATCTCATTCATCTCCTCCTTAGAAATCCAAGAGAAGACAAATGATACAATAGTTTCTCTAATAACACTGGTTTTGTAAAAATGTTTGTACAGTTTTCTCGAGTGAGAACAATTTTAAGATCTACTCCACCTCCATCAAAAATATGTCTTACAAAATGGTACTTAATATCAATATGTTTCATCTTACTATGTTAAATTGTGTTTGTATCTAAATGAATAGAACTTTGATTGTCTCATAATACAATCATGTTTTTCTACATTCTTCCAAACTTGCACCTGGATTTCCTCTTTGCAAGCATGTGAGGAAACAATATATTCTACCTCTATATTCCGCCTTCTCTTGTCTAGATCACTAAAAAATATGAATGAACATAACCACATATAGAACCACTACAACTATTAAAGGTGATACAATAATAAATTGTGCCTCTTAGATATCAAAGCACCCATTTCATTGCATTCCAATATTCTTTTCCTCGATTTTCTATGTACCCACTAACAACACCAACTACATGTGAAATATGTAGTCTAGTACAAACAATTGCATACATAGAACTTCCTACTACATTAGCATAATTTAAACGATCCATATAATCATTTTCTTCGTCACTAATAGGACATAAACCAGAAGAAAGGTTTAAATGGGAAGTGAAATGGATGTTTACAAGTATCACATTATTCATCCCTAATCTTAGAAGTATTTTCTCCACATACTTCTATTGTGAAATCCAAAGCTTACCATTTTTTCTGTCTATGTGTATTTCAATGCCCACGATTTGTTTCGCTACTCCTACATCCTTCATATCAAAATTCTTAGACATCTCATCCTTTAACCTGTTGATTTCACCCATACTTTTTCTTGAAATAAACGTATCAACTTTATATAATACCAAGATAATAAATATTATATTCTTTCAATTTTTGATGTAAACACAATGGTCATACTAAATTCTTCTAAAATTTTTGCTCATCTTGAAGGAATCAAACTTTTCGAACCATTACCTGGGCCACTTCATTAGGCCATACAAAGATTTCTTGAGCTTGAAAAGAATCATGCTTTGAAATGTTGCAAAAAACCCTGTGATTGTTCCATGTATATCTCCTTGTCCAAATCTCCATGCAAGAATGTTGTTTTAACATCTAATTGATCTAACTCCAAATCATGAAAATCAATTAGTTCACAATATGAATAGATACAAGCTTAATGGTCGGTGAAACAATCTCATGGAAAATTATACATTTCATCTAAGAGTACCCCTTCACAACCCTTTCAATTTTACCATCAACGTCTTTCTTCAATTTGTAGACTCACTTACATCCAACAATCTTTCTATCTTTAAGAAGATCTACCAGGTCTCAATTGTTGCTTTCCACTAAGGAATCCATCTTTTCTTTCATTACCGTCTTCCATTTAGCATAATCAATATCATTAATTGTTTATTGATAACAAGAAGGTTCCACATCCTTAGTTATCAAAACAACGAACAAAATAAAATCAATATACCTCTTAGGGGGATTTATTTCATGTGTAGATATTTTGAGTGTTGGTAGTGGAATTCCCTCATTCTCTTGAATATTTTAATCATCTACAACTTATTTATTCCTTGTGTCTATAGATTGTTGGGTCTCCCACTGGATGATTCAATGGTACATGTTCTTGTTTCACATTAACTTCTACATTTTATGACTTAATGAGAGGAGATTCATTAAAAATTAAATCTCTGGTAATGATGATTTTCTAGGAACTAGGATCCCACAATCTATATCCCTTTGATAAATCATCATAAAAAACAAATATATATTCCTTTGAATAGGGATCTTGTAATTTTTAAACCTGTGAAGTAAAGCAATTCATATAGATTCTTAAGAAACACATAAAATAATCAATGGCTCATACACATAGTACATAAAGATTTACACTGGAAACCCTTAACGAGGAGAAAACCAGTCTTCCTTGATGCCTCACCTTTCAACTCTTCATTGTATTAATTTCACCATTCACCATACAATATGCACAATGTTTTAGGTATTCTGTAGCTACCAAAACCCTAATCCCTTAATTCGAGATTAATTTAGAAAACTGCTAAAAATATCAAAATCAGCTAAAAATAGAAAAAACTACCCAAAAGAAAATTTTGGGGGGCTGCCCCGAATGCTCTGCGTAACCAAGGGGGCCCATACCTGGTCTGCCCCCCACTACGACCCCCCTAGGAAGCATCGATCTTACACGACATGAACGACGAAGGGAGTTGGGATCGTGAGACACAGTTGTCGAATCTGACGCCCCCACACACACACATGAAAAAAATATAACACATACCCAACATTCTCCCACTTGTTTTTTTCTTTACATACAGGGGTTCACAAGATTATTTATTCAACAATCCAGGGCAACAATGCCCATTGTTACTCTACACTAGGAGAACCTTTCTTTGTTCATGGACTTTTTCAATGAATCTGCAACATTCTTCAAAGTGTCAACCTTTTCCAGCAACACCTTCTTTTATTCAACCATGTCTCTCACAAAGTGATACTGAGCATCAATATGCTTTGTCTTCGAATGATAATTTGGGTTCTTCACCAAGAATATTTCACTCTAACTGTCACAATCTAATGTCACTTCTTGTTGTACCAACCCAATAACTGAACACAATCTCTGTAACCATATTGCTTCCTTGCTTGCATGAGTGGCTGCCATGTATTCAACTTTTGTAGTTGAGAGTGCCACTACAACCTGTCTTTTGGTCATCCAACTGATTTCTCCTCCAAATAGGTTAAACACATACCAACTTGTAGATATTATTTGATCCAGATATCCATACCATTGTGCATCAACAAAGCCATGTATGTCCACCACTCTGTCCAATCCTGGTCTTCCTTGGTAGCACAATCCATAACTGGTAGTTCCACAAAGATACCTGAAGACCCTCTTTATTGTTGTCCAATGCTCCTTCCCTAGTTTTGACATATGAATTCTCAAAACTCCCACTGCATGTGCAATGTCGGGTCTAGTACAGACCATTGCATACATCAAAATACCAACTACACTGCCATACGGAACATGGGACATGTCCTCTTCTTCTTCCTGTGTCTTGGGACACTGATCTGTAGATAACTTTACACCTATATGAATAGGTGTTACAAATTATTTTGGTCATTCTAATGATGATATCACAGACATGTGTTCAAGCTCCCAACATGACTTTTTCCTGAGAATAGAGACTTCTTTCCTCCTCTGCAAAGTTTCTTTTTAGAAAGGTTCTGCAGGCTACCCATACTACACAGTGTGAAAATCCATCATTTCCACAAGCTTCCCTATAGTTGGCCCGTGGGATTTCCGCAGGCTGTTATATAGGCAAGGTGCGGCAACGTTCCAAAGCTAAAGGAGGAAATTGGTTTCATGAAGTTTCTATAAGGGGAATCTTCTAGAATGTGAGGTGGCGTCCATATGGTTGCAATCCTACTGGTTTCTCTAATTTGGTGGGATCATCCTCATCCCTTTAACCACTTCACCTTCTCCTATATAATAATGGGCTTCTCATGGAAAAGGTTAAGCAAAGTTGAGCAAGATCAAGTAGAGAATTGGTAAGAGAATAGGTTGAAGAGTGTGAAGAATCCTATTTTTAGTGATGCTTGAGGCCTCCATTTGTCCATCAAGCTTTTGTGGATCATCTTCATGCCAATTTCGGAGCAAGTGTATGTGTGTGTTGGGACGAAGGACCACTAAAAGGAAACTTGCAACATCAAGGAAATTTGGTTGTATCTTCCACTTTTCATTAATATAATACAGTGACATGTCTCTTTCCCATAAAATGATTATTATTTTATTACATGATTCCTTGATCACATGTTTAGGTTGTCATTGAGTTCTATTATTATTTATTTCATGTCGGTTGGTTTGTGTTATCGCAGATCCGATTCTACAAGAGCACTGGAGTGAAGTGGGGAAAACAAAGATATAAGGAAGAGATTCATAAGGTATGTTATCTATTCCTATTTGGATAATAAACTCAATGATTGCAACTTAGGGAAAGCATCTTGTTCTATCTCGTTTTGTTCTAGATCTAGGTGGATCTAGGGGGATCAGTTCATGTCCGCATCTACCAATTTACCCAATAACAATAGGAACCTTGATCGGTTTACTTCCATGCATATTAAACCTCTGTAATATTGTCTCAACATATTTTCTCTGATTCAACCAGAGTTTCCTTTTTGCACGATCTCTTTTAATCTCCATTCCCAAAATGAAGTTAGCAGCACTGAGATCCTTCATGTAAAATTTGGAGGATAGTTGCGATTTCACCTCCTTGATAACATCCATGTTATTTCCCACCAACAACATGTCATCAACATAAAACACTACATAAATGAAGTGATTACCAACCTTCTTGGAATATACACAGTGATCAACCCTACTTCTCACAATTCCAAATTCAAGGATGTATGTGTCAAACTTTTGGTACCACATCCTAAGTGATTTCTTCAGACCATATAGTGACTTCTTTAGCTTACAGACCAACTCTTTCTTTCCCTTCACTGCAAATCCTTCTGGCTGCTTCATGTAGATTTCTTCTTCCAGATCCCCATGTAGGAATGTTGTCTTTACATCCATCTATTCCACTTCAAGATCAAAAGAAACAACAATATATAAAGGAAATCTAATAGACTTTAACTTGGAAACATGAGAAAAAATATCACCAAAGTCAATTCCCTCTACCTGGGAATAACCTTTTGCTACTAATCGAGCTTTGTATCCACTTTTCCTTTTGCATTAAACTTCTTCTTAAACAACCATTTGCTACCAACATATTTTCTTCCAACTGGTAACTCAAATATATTCCATGCCTCATTCTTATCCAAGGCATCCATTTCATCAACCATGTCCTTCTTCCATAGTTTACTATCCTCTGAATTCACTGCTTCCCTGACAGTTCTGGGATCATCATTAGTAATAGATAAAGCAAAATTAGAACAAAAATCAGGTGGATTGTACCTTTCTGGTTGCCTTCTTTCCCTCACTGATCTCCTCGATACTGGGGTATGTGGTTCTTCTTATTTTTCTTCATATTCTTTAGATGATTTAGATTTTTCATCATCCAACTCAAGCTCTATTTTCTCAGGTTCGTCTTGCCTTGGTAGGAATTCTTGTTCATACACATCTTTTACCTCTCTAAAAACAACATCCTGACTATAAACAATATTCTTAGTTTCAGGGTTCCAAAGCTTATAACCTTTCACACCATCTTTATAACCCATAAAAATACACTTTCATCTTTATTATCCATCTTACTCCTATTTTCCTTTGGAACATTTACATAAGCATCACAATCAAACACTCTCAGATGTTCAAGAGAGGGTGTCTTACCAATCCATACCTCGTGTGGAGTTTTATCATCCAGCGTTGATGAGGGTGATTGATTGACCAAGTAACATGTTGTACCCACTGCCTCTGCCCATAATTATTGTCCTAACTCGACACCACTAAGCATTATCCTTGATTTTTCCATTAGTTTCATGTTCATCCTTTCTGCAACTCCATTATGTTGAGGTGTGTATGGAGTATTCTTCTTCCTTGCTATACCACACTTCTTACATAATTCTTAGAATTCATTTACACATAATTATCCACCATTATCTGTCCTCAATACCTTTATTTTCTTCTCTGTATCATTTTATACTAGAGCCTTAAACTCTTTAAATTGATCAAATACCTCATATTTCTTTCTAAGAAAATAAATCCATGTGTTCCTTCAGAAATTATCTATGAATAAAACATAATACATAGATTTACCTAGTTATGGAACATGCACAAGTCCAAACACATCACTGTGTATCAACTCTAAGATCCCCTTTGCTCTTCTAGCACTAGATGGGAATATTACTCGATTATGTTTTCCATATATACAATGTTCACAGAAATCAAAATCCAGAGTGCAATTAGACATACCTTCAACCATACCTTTACTGTGTAGTGTTCGAAGACCCTTTTCTCCAATATGTCTCAGTCTTTGATGCCACAACATGGACTTCTTTCCAGGGACAATATTGGTCTTCTCTTCTTTATTTATCTTCTCAAGGACAATAGAACTATTACACCCATTAGTACAAGTGCTTCCCAACAACTTGTATAGAGTTCCACACCAAAATCCCCTCATCAACACCATTTCTCCTCGTACCATATTGCATGTGCCCTTTCCCAATACAATACCCACACATGCATAATCCAACTTGCTTATAGATATTAGGATCATTGTTAGTTTTGTAATGTGTAGAACCCCAGGGAGAGTTCTAACCCTTCCATATTTTAGCAACAAGTTAACCCTTCCACGTCCCATGATTTTGGTTGTCGATTCATCTCCTAGGAATACATCACCACCATCATATTTTTCATATTCAAAGAACCACTCCCTTTGAGGATTCGTATGGTATGACGTACCTGTGTCGATCAACCATACATCACGGTCTCCAAGTGTACCTGTAGATTCTAGGTAAACATCACCTCCTTCTTCAGTGGAGTTGTTCACCTCTGTGGAAAAGGTGCTATCAAATCCCTTTGGTTTATCAACCTTATTAGACTTGCATTATTTCTTATAATGCTCTATCTTACCACACTTCTATCATTTCCTCAAAGATTTTTGTAGAGACTTAGATCTACCTGTAAATTTAGATCTCCCCCCGCAGACTTACCAGGATGCTTGTCTTGGGTACCACCTCTTATAAATAAAGAATATGTGTTGTTGTTCCTGAGTTTATACTTTAAGGCTTTAAAGTATACTGTCAAGGCATCTGAAAAGATAGAGTAAGTTGAGCACAGAAAAATCAATGATTAAAGGTGAGGGATATAATTGGTTCCTCAACTCTCTCTGTCGAAATTCCCAGTTTTCCTGAATGTTGATATCTCTCTCAATTACTTCCCATGAACTTTCTAACTCAACCCGGTTATTTGTTGTTTGTAAGATAGTGTTAAATAGATTTAGAGTGATGTTGGTTTGATCTGAAAGATCGGGTTCAATTTTAGGTTGCCTTGAAACTGGTACTGTCATGAAGGATAAAAGGTAAGGAAGATATAATTTAGTGTTTTCGTTTTAGGCTTCGTTATCTCTATTTCACAAAGTAAAGAGAAGGATTTTAAAACATGAATTAATAGGATGACTAAATTAAAGGTTGTTTCTTGTATCTGAGTTAAATTCAAAGGAAAGGGAACATGCATGATATGAGGGAAAACATAAAGATATTAACAAGGTGAGGCATCAATTTAAGAGGAATCTCACATTGTAACAAAAGACTGTGAAACAATAAAATATTAATGAAGCATATGATATTGAAATCTAAACATTTTCAGGTCTTCTATATGCTAATGAATGATACAGAGGAAAAACTGTAGATGATTTAAATGACAAGAATAATAATTTCCACAGTAGAGGTTGCACTAAATTGTAGCCGAGCATTCATCAATTAGATATATGAAAGAAATATGAAAAGACAGGGGAACACATAACTTAGACGTGACAAAATCTGGAATCTTCAATCTGCATTTCTATTAATTCAGAGCTTCTTCAAAATTACTTTCGTCAAAAAATGTCCTTTTAGAGAAAGAAAAAATCCTTCTTTCAGTCCTCACTCCTTGTGTTTATACAAGGTCATCAACACTTGATAGTTAACAACCTCCTACTTTTTAGGAGAAAAGTAGTTACAAAACTGCAACTTTAACTGTTGCATGATTAACTTTTCCTATCTATCATTTCAATAGTATAATCTTTTAGACCATACTTTATAGCAGGATTGACTTTATCTTGTGCCTCTTTTCCTAAACCTGGAGGAGTATCTTCTTGTTCTCAAGGAAGGGTAATTGCTTCCCCTTGCAGTACTTTGGGTAGACCGCTCCATCTATGCTTTTGGAAGTTCTGAAAACTAGCTTGCAAGTCGGACAGAAGTATCTGTACCCTCTCTAAAACTTCCTCATAGGTCCTAGTCCCTTTGAACATGTCATCACAAGGGGACTTCTCATGTTCATAAGCCTTCATATTACAGTGGGCCATGTGTTTTCCCACTAACTGGTAAGGGTCGTGCTTCCTGTGTTCGACGTGTACCAATTTGACCTCCTCTAGTGGCATCGCTTCAACTTTGGAATGACCCAAGTTGAGAAGTGAAAATTTTCCAATCTGAACGGGAAAGACCAGCCAAGACTTCTTTTGAGTCGTCTTTAGTTCTATCCCAATTCCACTTCTTACTATTTAATGAGCTACCTCCTTGCACACCAGTCTGTCGGGGGGGAATTTTTGGAGTGCATGTGGAGGGATTGAACATTTAAATGTTGAGATGAGGGAAATCAATATAATGAATTTCCTTTCTTCATCTCTTTGAACTAGATGGGGGCAATCAATATAATGAATTTCCTTTCACCATCTGTCTGTATTCATTTTTTTTTAATTTTTTTTTTGAAGTGGGGGTGATCAATGAGTATACAACACACTCGAGAAGACATCTGTTTGAAAATACCCCTTTTTTAATGACAAAGTCAGTCAACTTATTTAAATAGATCTAGTTCAATCTTCTGACCTGCCTTCAAAAATCATGAGCTTCAGGGAAATTCCTAAGGGAAGCCTTTTGACATCTAGTGTAGGGAAATTCCTTGAGAAAAACCAATCAATTATTCATGTTAGGATAGTTGATAAGGTTAGGATTAAAATAGACATGTTTCTGACCCAGCTAAAGTGAAAGAACAAAAACACAACCTTCTCTCTTTTCTTGAAAGTTTGTTCGAGAGTTTTCAAGACCAGAGCATGACCCCTCTGTTGTCAAGAAACTTTATGATTAGACCTCCATGGTCAAGCGGGAAAAGGATTTACTGTGGTCAAGGGGAGCGTAAAGGGGGTTTTTAGAAAAACTGTCGTACATATGACTGTTCTCAGAGATTTTCTTAATTAGCTTTTATAACCTTTTCTTAAGTCCCCTTTTTATTACTCCAGGAATTTCTTTGATTGAGTTTTTTTTTTTTTTTAATTATTATTTCGACAAAAATGAATCAATGATTTATTCATTCGTACTTCTTAGGGATTTTATCTCGAATTTTGAAATGGGATTTCATACCTTTATTAGCTCTTATATTGCCAGCCCAAAGATTACTCGTTCATTACCTTTGTCCCTAATATCTTTGCAACCTTTCATTTATTTTGGCTCTATTTTGTTGGACTTCGACCAGCTGGTTTACCCTTCTGGTAATGTCATTGGGTTCTTCATTTGAATCCTTCCAGAGTTTCATTACTAGTAGAGAAAGATTTATTGGTAAAATGACATCAGTGCCATTTACCATCTGGAAAGAGGAAATCCCAATTGATCTTTTAGTACTTATTATGTTGGCCCATAGAGCATGATTTAAATGGATATGCCATGCTTTCTTGTTTTCGGTCAAAACCTTTTTTATCACTGTAATCAGGATTTTGTTGGATGATTCAACCAGACCATTACCTTGTGGATAGTAAGTTGTTGAGTGTCCTAGTACGATGTTATATTTTTGGAAATTTTTTATCATGGCCATTGACTTAAATTCTTGCGCGTTATCAGTGACTATTTTTCGGGGACAACCAAATGTGGATAAAATATTATCTTCCAAAAAATTGATTACTACTGAATCAGTTGCATTTCTTGTGGGGATAGCTTCCACCCATTTAGTGAAATAATCAGTAGCAGTTAGGATCCATTTGTGTTGCGCACTGGAGTGTGTATGGATTTCTCCAACGAAATCAAGTCCCCATTGTTGAAACAGGGCTTCAATTTTAACTGGGATTAGGGGCAAAGTTGGGACCTTTTGTTTGCCTATGAACAACTGACAAGGGACACAATTTCAAACTTTAGTGTTCAGTTCTGTGAACAATTTGGGCCAGTAGTATCCGACTCTTAAGATATTATAAGTTATTGCTTGCCACACATGATGTCTTCCACACACCTCGACATGGAATTCATCTATAACCCCTTTTGTTTAAGTTTCAACTAAACACCTCAGCAGGAAACCCAAGGGGTCTTTCCAATATAATTTAGCATCTATGATACAGTATTTTACATCATGTAGATTTAGCTTCCTAGATTTAGATGGGGTTAAATCACTAGGACATTGAAGTGTGAGTAGGTAATGGACGATGTCGCGATACCAGGCCGAAGTAGAAAACTTGTCTTGAATTTCGGTTGTAGGTGCAGTGACATCAAGCTCCTTTATTTCTAGAAATCCCTTGGTCTATTTCAACTTATTTATCCAAACCCTAACCTTTGATAATTTTAGTTTGTTTGACTTCTAGGTCAAACTCTTGGATCTTAGCTAACCATCTGCATCTTCTTCCATCGTTGTCTGGTTTCACCAGGATATCTTTAACCGAGCTAGAGGGTACACAATCAATGACCTTTGAGTGAAACACGTAAGTTCTAAAAGCCTTGAGGGATTTCACCATTGCATAGGCCTATTTCTCCAATATATCATATTTCAACTCAGCATCTCTGAGAATTTTGTTGAAAAACGCAATAGGCCGCTCAAAATGTTCCTCGTTTTTTTGTAACAACACAGCTGGGATAGTATGTTCTGAAGCAAAAGAAAAAATCAAAAACTCTTTTGTGTAATCTGGGCTCGCCAAGACTGGTTCTTCACTTATTAATTTCTTGATGCGATGAAATAACTCTTTGGATTTGCTTGTCCATTTCACTTCACTGTCCTTTTTGAGAATATCTATTATCAATTTCACAATTTCAGCAAAGTTAGGGATGAATCTCCTCAAGAAATTTATTTATCCTAATAAAGACTAAATTTCTTTTACATTTCTAGGAAAATTTATTGTATCTATTGCCTCAACCCTTTTGGGATCGATTTTGATTCCATCTTTAGACACGATATGGCCCAAGAGTTTACCTTCTTGCATTGCGAAATGAGATTTCTTGGGATTGAGTGACAAACCAAATTTTCAACATTTCTCAAAGGTTTGTTTAAGGTGCATTAGATGTTCTGCATCAAATTTGGAGAACACAGTCAGGTCATCAAGATAGATAACCACAAACTTATCTCTTTCACCCATGAAAGCGATATCCATGGCTCATTGAAAAGTTTCCCCTGCATTCATTAAACCAAAAGGCATTTTATCATACCTGAAAGTACCCCAAGGGGTAGTGAAAGCAGTTTTTTATTTATCGTCCTGATGCACTGCGATATGATTGTAACCTAAAAAACCATCAATTATAGACATTTTTTTAGCTCCAACTATTTTTTCTAAAACGTCATCCATCTTAAGTAATGGGTAATTGTCTTTGAGGGATGATCTATTCAGGTTTCTGAAATCAACACACAATCTGATCTTGCCGTTTTTCTTTCTCACTAGGACTAAATTAGCTACCCACTCAGAGTATCTCAGCGGAACTATGATTTTAGCATCCAGGAGATTTTTGACCTCTTTTTGTATCACCGGTAGTAACATAGGGTTGATCTTCCTGGGTTTCTACCTAAAATGTTTGACGCCTGGTTTTAATGGAATTTATGCTCCATGATGGTTGTATCATAAGTTCTCAACTCCTCGTAAGACCAGGAAAAAACATCTTTGCATTTTTTAAGAAACTCAACATATTTACTCTTGATTTTGGGAGACAGGTACCTGGATACTTTAACTAATATAGGACTCTCTTCGGTACCTATATTGCAATCTTTTACCTCTTACAACTGAGGCTGTAAGGTAGTCTTCAAAGGGATGTCATCATGATTAAAGAGTCTTTCTAAGGGAATCAGGACCTTGGGTATCTGATTACTTTTTTAAAACCAACATACGACGATTTGTGATTTTATCCTGGAACTCTTGGGGATCTTCCCCTTCCTGCATGATCCAAATGGGATCATTTTGGTTCTCTTGGTCAGCATGCATTTCAGCGAACTCATCTACTGGTTCTAAAAAAAATCGAAGTTGTTCATCATCCTCAAAGACTTGCCAATGTTGTATATTATTGGGTATGGAAGGCCTATGTCTCATTTGTATATGATACTTTAGTTTGAAAGCAGTGGGAGGTGTGAAATACGAAGAAACTTTGGCTAAAGCATCATCCTATTGATTATCTGCTCTCATAATGAAGTGAATATTTACAGAGGAGAAAAATTTTTCGATTAGGTCCCAAACAAACTTTCGATATGACCTTAACCTAGGATGTTTAGCCTGGTACTGTCGATTAACATGTTTCACGATCAACTATGCATCACTAAAAACTTCCAAGTTTTTAATTTTCATTTTCCTAGCGGCCTCTAACCCTAACACTAGAGCTTCGTACTCACATACATTATTAGTGTGGTCAATGTTCCACTATAGCCTATAAGAGAAAGGTATAATGAATTGGTTATCAGGTGCCACAAAGAATACTCTATCCCCAGCTCCAAGATAAGACAAAGCACTGTCAAAAAACATTTTCCAAACACCAATGTTATATACATCCTGATCTATTTGTTCTTTTTCTTTTTTATTTCATGTGCAACTTTATTCTATACATGCATCAAAATCATCATCTATAGATAATATACAATTACCTAAATCCTGATCAACAATATATACAGGATAATTATTCGGGCTGAGAGGGTCAGTAACCATAAATGCTAACCTGGTTTCTCTGTACAATCACGTGAAATTTCCTCAAAAAACAGGAATTGTTTCATACGTCATATCAAGTTGGAGGGAACCTCCAATTTTATCACCCCAGGATCAGGACAAGAGCATGCCATATTTTGGGGGTATATCTGTGACAACTACATCCATTAAAACGCTTTTGGTAGGTACCTGTGCAAGGTTTACAACTAAGTCCTTTATCATGCCTATACACTTGACCTTCCTCAAATCAAATGAGTATAAATATCCATAAGGCCTGGTGATTTCAAGGCCGCGTTTGTCCATGATTGCTTTAGGCATCACATTGTGAGAGGCCCCAGAATCTAACATGTAGTTATGGAGAAAATGGTCAAAAACAGTCAAAGTGATGTAGAAAGGGGCAACAGTGTCTCTGGCACCTTCGAAGTGTGGGCCGAAGATTATGTTAGGCTTATCAGCTTCTAAGTTTATAACATCGGCTTGACATTCATTTTCCAAAAAACTAATCATTTTAGCGATTTGTTTTCAGTATATTGGGTTTTTGGCCATCTCGACAAGGGGAATACGGATTTTGATCTTATTGATTTCATTCTCTAGATTAAAGCTTCCAATGGTTTTGTCAATATCCATGGTTTGCGTCTCCAGCCCTTTCTTTTCATCTTTCCTTGGTTGACGGGCCTTTGTTTCGGTAACAGGGGTGTCTAGTTTCTACATTCTTAAGGGTGGCATTTCCATTGTCTTTGTTCTAATAGACTGTATGTTAGTGGTCTTAGTCCCTTCAGTCTGTTTTTCAACGCTTTTTTAAACTGCTTGGTCAGTTTCAACCCTTGGCAATATATTTTTAACTGGAGTGGTTGTGGAAACCCTGTTTCTAGGTCTTAGGTTATACTTCTGGTGGAGCTCGGCCATTATACCATCCTCTATTCCCTGATAGGTCGAATCTTCCGAAACATGGTTGTTCTTGTTACTCTCAGTCCTATACTATGTATTCAAAGACTTTTTGTAATCGTTTCTTGTTATATACGTTTGTAAGCAGTCTTCACCAAGATTGTTCATATCCTCTTCTAACTCCTCGAAATCCTCCAAGTCTTGTCCCCCTATAAAGTTTTTGTTTTTAAAAGGGGTTTGGATTTTTTGATCTTTGTTCTTGATTTGTTTTTGGTTGTTTTGACGATTAGGTTTCTTCCTGAACTCCTTTCTAGGGTAATGTTCATTCTTAACTTGATCTAGTTCCATTCTCGATATTTTGTTTGACAGTTATTTGATGATTCTAGACATATCATCCATTTTGTCTTCTGAAGACCTTCCTGATCTAGAGGGTCCTCCTTTCTCCCTGTATCTTCTTATTTCTTTGTTTCCAGTCTCAAATTTGGCTTTTAGTTTCCCTGATGTCATCATGTTAGATTCCATTTCCAAGGCATCATCTTGCATCTTGGTGAGATCTACTGATCTTCTCTCCCTTAATAATAGGGTGAATTCAGGTTCAAAAGCTCCAGCGAAAGTCACTTTCTCTACAGGTTGTGAGGGTTTGACCTCGGTTGGGATCTTATTGTAAAATCTGTTGAATCATTGCATGAACTGAAGGATTGATTCAAATTTTTTCTTTTGAAGAGCTCCAAATTTGGTTAGATAATAAAGATAGTCTTTCCACTCACCCCATTGTCTGATAAAAGCACTTTCAAGTTCATCATATGACGATATAGATCCAGCTTCTAGGCCTCGAAACCAGGTTCTTACTTTCCCTTCAAAGGTTTGAACCAAGAGTCCGGAGTAAACATCTTAATGTTCCAATCCAAGAATGTCAGTGAATTGATCGAAAAAGATTATGTGTTCAGTTGTCATTAAATCGCCCTCTCCTGTGAACTTGGGCAGTTTTTTCATGTAATTTTCTGGTAAATAATGGAGAGGGACCGGTAGAACCAGAGGATTATATCTTGAAGAAACCTTTGCAAATATTCAAAGAGGCGGTGTTTGGTTTCCTGTTCCTCCTCCCAGACCACCTGCGGCAACACCTCCTGCCCCACTCCCTCCAGCCACAACCATCATGAATTTAGCGGTTAAGGTTTGGGGGTTACGAGGAAATGTTTCAAGAAACCGATTATTGAAGGCGTGGAAACTTGAGAAAGAAGAGCTTCAGGAATGTGGACTGGTTCCTTCAGAACCACAGGGTGAGAATATATGGGAGTCAATAGAGGTTGAGTCAAGATATATAGGGTAATTGTTTAAGTTTTGAGAGGTGGGAAATTGAACCTCACAAAGTGAGGGAGAATCGGTCGCAACAGGAAGTGAGACAGATCTTCGTTTTCTATTGGTATGGGAAATGACTAAGAAAGCTTCGATCTTAAAAATGGGCAGAACCAAATCTAATTCGGGGGATGTAACTTTATCAGCGGAGTATTTACCGGAAGGGGGTGGAATACTTGATTCACCGTGTTGATCTTCAGATTTAGACTGTGTGAATTTAGGTTGATAATTTTTATTTTTCAATGGGACATTCTGCTGCAAGTGTCTTCTTGATTTTAGAATTTTTTTTGGGTCGGAAAAGGTGAAATTTGCTCGTCGTCTGGATTCTTCCTAGTGTTCTTCTGGTTAAGATCCAGTTTAAACAATGTGGAGTCACCAAGTGAAAGATAAAGGTAGCCTTAGAAGGTTTTCAAACTTTGTTCACTATCAAAGAAGGAAAGTGTCAATGTCGTTCTTCCCAGGGAAAATCTTTGTTTCTCTGTTCCCCGACAACGTCGCCAAAAAGATGTTGTTCCTAATTTTATACTTTAAGGCTCTAAAGTATACTATCAAGGCATCTGAACAGATAGAGGAAGTTGAGGACAGAAAAATCAGTGATTAAAGGTGAGGGCTATAATTGGTTCCTCAACTGTCTCTATCGAAATTCCCAGTTTTCCTGAATGTTGATATCTCTCTCAATTACTACCCATGAACGTCCTAACTCAACCCAGTTATTTTTTGTTTGTAAGATAGTGTTAAATAGATTTAGAGCAATGTTGGTTTGATCTGAAATACCAGGTTCAATGTTAGGCTTCCTTGAAACTGGTAATGTCATGAAAGATAAAAGGTAAGGAAGATATAATTTAGTGTTTTCATTTTAGGCTTCGTTATCTCTATTTCACAAAGTAAAGAGAAATATTTTAGAACACGAATTAATAGGATGACTAAATTAAAGGTCATTTCTTGTATCTGAGTTAAATTTAAAGGAAAGGGAACATGCATGATATGAGGGGAAACATAAAGCTATTAACAAGGTGAGGCATCAATTTAAGAGGAATCTCATGTTGTAACAGAAGACTATGAAACAAGAAAATATTAATGAAGCATATGATATTGAAATCCAAACATTTACAGGTCTTGTATCTGTTGATAACTGATACAGAGGAAAAACTATAGATGATTTAAATGAAAAGAATAATAATTTCCACAGTAGAGGTTGCACTAAATTGTAGCCGAGCATTCATGAATTAGATATATGAAAGAAATATGAAAAGACAGGGGAACACATAACTCAAACGTGACAAAATCTGGAATCTTCAATCTGCATTTCTATTAATTCAGAGCTTCTTCAAAATTACTTTTGTCAAAAAATTTCCTTTTAGAGAAACAAAAAAGCCTTCTTTCAGTCCTCGCTCCTTGTGTTTATACAAGGTCATCAACACTTGATAGTTAACAACCTCCTACTTTTTAGGAGAAAAGTAGTTACAAAACTGCAACTTTAACCATTGCATGATTAACGTTTCTTATCTATCATTTCAATAGTATAATCTTTCAGACGATACTTCATTGTTCAGTCGAAGTGTCTCCCTCCTTTGATGCTATACATTCAATACATTTCTCTAGAAAATGAAAAAAATTTCTAGGAGGTGTCGAAAGATCCTTAGTCTCAAACAGATAAAACTTTCTTTATATCTTTGGAAGTTGGTATTCAAAACCTTTATCGGAAAACCTGATCACTTGCAATTTTAAATTGGGTTGTACCATCCATCTGTCTGTTAGGTTGGCTTTGATTTCCTTCAACTGTGAAATTTCCTCTTGAATCTCTTGCAAGCCTTCTTTGCAATTCAACTATTGTTTCACAATGTTTATCTGCCCTAGTGGCTTAGAGAAATAATTTATTTCGATACCTAACACTTTCTTATCCAAAGAATCAAAGATTCCCTCATAGTCGTCTTTGATTTCTTTGACTATCTTCTTGTTTTCGGATATATTTGTTTCCCATGCCTTGAGCATGATGTCTCCTCTTATCTGTTCAGTGACAAAAAGCTTTAGATTTTTCGACACCTCTCTATTTCCTGAACACACGATTGCTTTTTGGAAGGTATTCCTTGCTGATTTAGCCTCTTTTTCAAGTAGAATAATATTATCAAGGATGTGCTTACCTCTTGAAAGTAATTCTGTATGATCTCTATTTTGGAGATTAATTTCTACTGCTCAGCTTCTATCTTTGTATGTGCTTCTAGTGAGAGGGTATGGAAAGCCTTTAAGTCTACAACCTGGCCTTCTGTCAAATTTAACTTAGCATGTAGTTATTTTATGAGCTCCTCTTGCTGAGTAACCTGCACCTAACTTGCTCGTATCCTCTGGTTCATTTCATCCAGACTTGATTTGAGTGATTGAATTTCTTGTCTTTCAATAGCTCTGGCCTACTCCAATCTTTTATTCACCTCTTCTCTAATGTTTTTCTCATCATTCTTTAACTGGTCTTGCAATTGAGTTATTGTGTGGTTACTCTTTTTTATCCTTGATCTCATGTTCTCCATAGTAAAATGGTTTGTTGTTTCCATGGCTCCCATGGAGCCTGCTACCTTTGTAGCAAAATCCTCCTCTTCCAAATTCTGGCCATCTACCAAGGCCCTATGCTTCTTCATCATACCCCCCTCTCTCATATACATCTCTTGTTTTACAATGTCCTTCTTTTTGCTGAAAAAATAATCAGAAGGAGGGATCTCATCTCTGGAGATAGGGGTGAGGTCACTAACATAAATGGCTCCTATCTGTGGGAACCCAAAGGCAGACTGTAAAGGGGTTAAGGAAGGTATGGGAATTTCTAGCTCTGTAGATCTTGTCTCTCCCATAGCCTTAGGTATATTGACATCAACAACAGGTGATGAAGGAGGAGTGGACTTACTGGACTCGGGAGGTGTCATGGGCCTCCTCTCTGCTTTCGTCTCTAGATTTTCTGTCTGTAAGGCCTCTTCATTTTGTGAATACCTTTCAGTCTCTTGAGGAAATTCTTCAGGATTGACTTTATATTGTGCCTCTTGTCCGAAACCTGGAGGAGTATCTTATTGTTCCAGATGAAGGGTAATTGCTTCTCCTTGCAGTACTTTGGGAAGAACACTCTATCTATGCTTCTGGAAGGTCTGAAAACTAGCTTTCAAGTTGGACAACAGTATCTATACCCTCTCTAAAAATTCCTCATAGGTCCTAGTCCCTTTGCACATGTCATCACAAGGGGACTTATCATGTTCATAAGCCTTCATATTACAGTGGGCCATGTGTTTTCCCACTAACTAGTAATGTTCATTCTTCCTGTGTTTGAGGTCTACCAATTTGACCTCCTCCAGCGCTACCTCTTCAACTTTGGAATGACCCAAGTTGAGAAGTGAAAATTTTCCAATCTGAATAGGAAAGACTAACCAAGACTTCTTTTGAGCCATATTTAGTTCTATCCCAATTCCACCCCTTACTATTTGATGAGCTACCTCCCTGCACACGAGTCTGTCAAGGTCGAATTTTGGGAGTGCATGTAGAGGGATTGAACATATGGAAACTCTGATGTAGAATAAGTTCTCCTCTATAAACCAGTCAGCAACTGCCCTGAGGCTTCCTATGACCAACTCTGAAATGCGGGGAGGTGCACAACCATATAGCATCTGATGTAGTAGTATCACCACGAAATGACAAATTTCATAGAATGATTCCTTGGCGTTTTCTTCCCAAAGTTTAGAATGATATTCATGAATAGGTTCCGGGTATGTCAGATTCCAACTCCAATTCATTAAAGGGTAAGGAGTTGTGAATCATATAGCATCCATGATGTATGTAGACATATAAAAGGCTATTGGTCGGCCATTGGATATTGCAGTATGATATTCCATGACCCCCTTCGCTATGTTATCGGATAAAATCTTATCCCAATTAAAATTGTAAACTTTTGCTGCCTCGTGCAAAAGGGGTACTCATTCTACAAGGAAATGGGTAAGGAATTTTCTTTCTGAAAAGTCTACATAACATCATCACCACATAGACCATATACTCGTTTAAAGAGGTTGTGGCGTAAACACCATGGGTGTCAGCCCTGAATTTTTCTTTGTTTCTCCACCAGTCTTTAATTATGTCACGATACGTTTGGTATAACTCAAAACATTATTTCTTTTGAAACTCGCTCACGAAATCTTTATTATAAATATACTTGGGACTGGGAGACAATTTATACATTACTTGTATATGTTCTGATCTGAAAGAGCCAATGACGACTCCTCAGCTGTCCAGAATGCTTCTCATCTGCATGTTTGTTCGCTCTAAGGCCCAACTGATCATGTCGTTATAAGTCATGAGTCGCAGTTGTGTAGCCACTTTGTGAAGTTCAGACTCTGCTATGTCTCGGAGTTTGTTGTCGACATCATGAGGGAAATTATTAATTTCATAATCTATAGTTTCAAAAATCTGCCTCTAGGATTTTATGGAATCGATGGCATGTGGTATTGTATTAGATAGAACATCTCCATCTAGAATCGAGCTCTCTACAACTTCCTCGCTTTTCTTGGTGGCCTTCTTAGGTGCATGGACTAGAGAAATGAGGAACTGGAAAAGGTTTGAGTCTATCAAGAGGGAGGCCAAGTTGATGATTAAGAGTAGAGAGGTCATTTTCATTAAGCTAGTCTTGTTAGAGGAAGAGG
>JZKD02S1815713.1:70496-80958 GCA_000966675.3 Picea glauca
GAGAATGGTAGATGGAGAGAGCAAGGTATATATGGATAGAGAGAGGGAGGGAGAGAATGAGAAAAAGGGAGAGGGGGAGATGGGTAGAGAGAAAGAGAGAGAGAGAGAGAGATAGTGAGAGAGAGTTTTTTGGGGGTAAGAGATAATGGGGTAACAAATAATGTGGGAAAGAAGGATAAAGGGATGGAGACAAAGTGTGAAAATGGTGGAGGTGACCTGAAGCTCTTTCTCCTTCATAAACTGAATCCCTTCAATCTTGCTTGAATGAATCAATATGATTCTTATGCTTTATCACAATGCTTTTTGGAGGGTAATTAAATAACCATACAATATTGGGAGAAGATTTCATTTCTCCTTCTTCTTCTTTTTTCTTTTTCTGCACTACCAAATACCTTTCTCTTTTTGAAAGAGATCAAAATATCATTTTTTTTCTTGTGGAAGAAAGTATTTATGAGGTGATAGTATCTACCTATAGTTATTGGATCTTGGAAATATGAAGCAATGAGTTATTCTCTAGTTTATTTATACCAGAGATCAATCCATTCTTATTTCAAATTCTCCATAACTCTAGAAAATAATGAAAATCCCAATTCCAACGAGTCTCTCACTAAGTATAGCACGGTTCCGAAATGGAAAATCTAATTTCTATTTGATTTGATAGAATTGATGATCCATGATTGGGTAGATTAGGAAAAATACCAATTATTCCTACTCTTTTAAGATCCAAATTTTGATCCCTACAACTCCATATATGGTTTGAACTGGATAATAACAATAATCAATCCTAGCTTGAATTGTCTGTAGGGGAACCCTACCTCCCCTATCCCATTCAACCCGGGCAATTTCCTTTCTGTCGAGACATCCTGCAATTTGGATCTGAATACCTTATACCTCTTCCTATTCATCCAGTTCAATAGCTTTCTTCATTTTTTTTCTAAATGGAACTCTCTTCTCTAGTTGTAGGGAAATATACTCTGCAAGAATATTAGGTTTTCTATAGGGTTTCACAAATTTTCCTATAGCAATGTGAAGTTTTTGGTGCACAGAATCGAGCATATTTAGTACACATTTATTAATCTTTCAATTCCTTGAAAACCCCTACCTTCTATTAACAACAAGTTGGGAAATCCAATATATATTTTGACCTGAATCAAATCAATCTTTCTGCTAATGTCTACACATGCAATTCCTCCATAATTTGAGGAGCTCTTTATATGTGTTCGTACATAGTTTTCAATGCAAGTACGTATTTTTTGATATTCTCATAGATATTTGGAAAAATTTCTTTGTTTTGCAAACTAATGGGAATGATCATTTTGGTTTAAACCAATTCTAAAACCAAGTGGATTTATTTTTTGTGCCATACATATCCTCTTTTTGGGGATTCTATTGACATAATCGGATCATTCGATCTAGACATTTCCTCCAATACAATAATTATATGACAAGTGAGTTATTGTATTGGATAACCATGTCCATGAGCTCTAGGTTGAACCGTTTTGAAAACAACACCCTCATTCACTTCGACTCTACTGACGAGTAAATTGCCTTTGTTCAAACCCATATTGTGATTTACATCCGTCATCGCAGAATGAATTAATTGTGATATGGGATAATAGGCCCCATAAGGCATCAATTCCAATATCATAAGTGCTTGTCCATATGAAAAACCATGAATTTGATTAATTACTCTACATGCTTTATGAGCAGACACACGTATATTTATCGCCAAAGATCGTATTTCCGGACCTGGACTATTATTTCCCATTGAATCCATCCTCCCCAATGAATGACAAGTATCTCTCAATTAACGACGAGATTTCTTATCATTTCTTGCATGTCCCTGAAAAAGTAGAGTAGGTTCGAATTCCCCCAATTTGTGGTCTACTATACGATCTGTTACATAAATGGGTAAATGTTCCCCCCCATTATGAACAACAATTGTATGACCGATCATTGTAGGTACAATGACAGATGCTTGGGACCAATTCACTATTATCTTATTTTCTTCCTTTATGTTTAGATTTTTAGTTTTCCTCAAAGAATGATTATCCACAAAAGGATTTATTTTCAATGAACATGCCATAATCAATTACCTTTCTTTCATTTTTTTTATGGATATCCAACCATTCTTACTCACGTCAAAGAAGGATTGAAGCATCATTGGACCTATTCCTCTTCTGACTTTTCTTTCGAAGCGCACTATAGCCCCAGGGGGTCACAGATTTTTTCCTGCCAATTGGGGTTCTTCCTTCTCCACCTCCATGAGGATGGTCTACAGGGTTCATAGCTACTCCTCTTACCTTAGAACGCTTACCCAACCGATATTTAGCTCCGGATTTACCAAAACTTCTATTGTTTGCAGTTATATTACCCACTTGTCCAATTGTTGCTAAGAAATTCTCAGATATTAAATGAAGTTCTCCAGATGGTAATATTAATGTGGTTGATCGAACTTCTTTTGCGATAAGTTCTGCTACAACACCTGCCTCTCTAGATAATTTTCCACCCCTTCCAAGTGTTATTTCTATGTTATTTATAGTTTCTCCTAAGCGCATATTGGTTGAAGCAGACTCTTATTCTGAGAAATAAAAATACCTTCCCAAACTGTACAAGCCTCTCTCAGGGCATACAACTTTCTAGATGTATATGATTAAGATATATTGATTAAATAGAATCAACATTAGAAAGGGAATCTATTGTATTCTCTATGTCCCGATTCTCTACATCCTATGTCTCTCTATTCCATCATCTGGCTTATATTCTTTATGTAGCATTAAGAATGAATGACTTTATCAAATTACGCTAATACTTTTGTATTTTATGGATAAAGTAGGAGGCATATACAACATACTTTTATCTTCTCTCCCTTTCTACTTTTTTCCTCTCCAACCAATTTATTGTGTGTGTTTTCGACTCTTATATCTTAGGCACTCATGAAGAAGCAAAACTTGCTTGTTTCAATTATGAGGTGTTGAAAGAAGAAAACTAAAATATTTGACGTTGGAAAAAAAATTGTTGGAGGGTTTCATTGATTTTATGAGGTTACTTACTTTGAGAGTTCCATAAGGTATTTCTATTTTTATATGGACAACACCAACACTTCTAGTCCAATTCTAGGATCTCCCATGTTACGAAAATTGCACTGTTGTTATCCAACACATTTGCATGTGGATCAGGGTGCTAGAACTTGGAATTTAAGCTCCATAAGAACCTCCAAAAGGATTTCAAAGAAGTCCATAAGGTCACCATTATTGTTTATCGGTTGGGAAGTGAAAAACTAGTGATTCAGATCAGATACTTATATTTTTTTTCATCTATATTGATCCTTTCATAATGGAAAAAATTAGAGGAATAAGCTTGTAGGGCCATTTTAGTGGCAGGTCTCAATTTGGAAAATTGGGCTTTATAACCCTCCAAGTCCATTTTGAGGCATCAAATGGAATTTTGGGGGTTAAAATTTTCCTAGCATAGCATGAACCCTATGAGGCTATTCTACACAATGAGACCTTTCCAATGGTGCGAAAATCATGTCAATTGGAGCTCATATGTAAAATGTATGCCTCTCGCATGTTGACCTATCACGTTGAGCACCATGGTACGAGAGAATGGCACATCATCCCCCATTACTCATGTATATGGGGCTAGCCACGTAAAGTGTTTATAGAAGACACTAGAAGGTTCAAAACCCTACCACAACTTAGGGTTATCCATAGATGGTTATCGGGCTATGTTAAATACGAAGCCATTAGAAGGAGAAGGGGTTCCATTCTTTTTCTTTGTATGTTATTCCATAACTGAGAAATAAATAAGAGACTAGTATTATGTGAGCATAGAAGAGGAAGAGAGATTTTGTACTTGCCATACATGCCACAAGTCAAAGGAAACTCCACAGAGAGTGCCTCTTTCTTTGTACTTGCATCATTTCTATACTAGAGAAAAGAGAGCAGAGTAGTCTCACCTTCTCCCATCTCGTATTGGACTTCCCATGTAGGTCATATCTTATGTTTATTTTTGGATGGTGTTATTATATTTTATTGTTCTCTATTTTCCACATTTTATCTATTTTATGCATAAACAAAAAAACAGTAACAAAGTATTATGAGATCTAAAGAAAAAATAACAGTAATATTAAAGATTTCAGTGTTTTATTAGATTGTTGTGATGAATTATTCTAGTAAAATATCCATAACAATTAAAGATGAACTAACTACCTCAATAAAAAAACAAAACAATAACAATAAAATAGATATATTTAAGAAACCTAAAAAACAAATAAGAAAAAATCTACAATGCAGAAATCATTTAGCAAAAAGATGAATTTCAAATTAACAAAACATCGATAACATTGTCTACGTTGCTGCTTCTTCTCTTTTATAAAAGGTACAAACATATAACTAATGTTTCCTCTAAAATCAAGAAAATAATTGGAAGAGCACAGCCTCTTAAAAAACAAGAATCTAATGTGGGCATTGCTTTACACATTCCATATACGAGCAATAGGTTAATTGCATAGATGTCATAATTCGAAATATCTTAACCAAGGTTCAATATCCACCTTTCCCTACACTAATCAACTCTCCTCCATTCATAGTTAAAGAGTATATCACATTATCCTCATTTTTAACCTTGAGTATAATTATTTCACTAAACTCCACCATCACTCTAATGTAGCAAGTTGATACGCTTTTTCCATACATGAAACTTTAAATTCTTTGACAAAGCAATTGCATTCTAATTATCACATCAAATTGGCATGGATCCATGTTCAGGTCCAATATCTACATAACTAGTGAACTTATTTTTCTTTAAAATTGAAAAATAAAACTCCTTATTTTTTACTACTCCAACTTATAACTCTTTCAAACAACATATATATAACACACTATTAAAAAAACATTACATCACTAAGTGTTTCCTTTTACTCTTCCAAACTCATAACTCTTTATATATAAATATATAAACATTGCAATGTCAACATCACCTACTTAGTCTACATTTACAAACCCATGCATATGAAGTTTCAATCCAAACCACTGATTAATACAGTACATCACTGAGTGTGTATAGGATCAACACTTCAATTTTTATCAACCCTAATCTAAATCTAATACAATTTCTTATCAAATTTCTTATTTTATTAATTACTACATTACGAAACAGATCTATTTATACGTCATCCAATGTGTCCTTCGCCCATTCAATGATATGCCAATTATTATTATTACTACGCCAAAGGCATTTTTTAAAGAGCGGTATCTCAAGAAAAAATTCTACAAACCCGTTCATATATACTGGGGCACTTCATAAAACCATCACAACTCATTTTCAAAAACTCGTAGGTTAAGCGTCATGTGAACTTGGAAAAATTCATACGTCGTCATCGTCCTCCTGCTCCCGTCCTTTGATTATCACTGGGTGGACACAGGCCTGCTATAGCGCTACGGTTAGCAGGGGAAGGGAATCTATGCAGAGAGTTGAAAAGTTTTTAAACATTTTACCACACCAACAGCAACCCGTCTTTACTTAGTCGTTCGATTCTCATATATTGCTATTACATAATAATAATAATAATAATAATAATAATCTATTTTTAAGGTCACGGAATTGGTGTATGAGACCCCCTTGTTTGTGGGATAAGGGACCTCCCTCCATCTAGCGATTTGTCTGGTAAAGTTTACGAAGATATACATACCCTGTAGTGAATTCTGCATATTTTCTCTATCTTACCATTGCATTGTATCTCGTATATGATAAATTAGCACAACTAGATAATAAAGATGGTTGATATAAATATATATATCATAAATTTTGAAAAATAAAAAATAATAATTGTTTGTCAAATATTAATAAATAGAAGATGTGATGTTTCAGCTTTATAAAGTTTTAACTTTGTTATATACTTGTAGTTACCTTAAAAATAAATTATTATTATTATTATTATTAAATAACTACTCAATAACTACCTTATAGAAATCTAGTTATACTATTAAACTTACTACTCAATAACTACCATATAAAAATCTACTCAATAACTACCATATAACTACCTTATAGAAATCTAGTTATACTATTCAACTTACTACTCAATAACTACCATATAAAAATCTACTCAATAACTACCATATAAAAATCTAGTTATACACCTAACTATTCAACGGGAAAATTTTTAATTCTACACCTTCCCCTGATACAATTTTATCAATCTACTATTTAATTCCACATAACACTTATCATTAAAATAAATAAATTCAAAAGCATGCTGTTATACCAAAATGGCCTAAGAGTGGAAACACACCAAAATAATTGCCGCACCAACGACATGCGGACTCGTGCGGGGCAGTAAGGAACAGGACAAAGAAAAAATTCTACTTACAATAAATAACTGGAAAATTGACATGTCACTGCACTGGAATTGAGTGGCTATTGAAAAACCCTATGCATAGTTAAAACCCTAGTTGCACCGGCATTAGCATTTATTACTGATATCGGATACCAATAACTACCTTGGAACACGATACGCTGTATACACAATCTCAAATTTGAATATTTAATATCCTATGTAATATTTAATGTACATTTAATGCTATAACATTTTTTTCCATATGAGCTTATTATGACACTCTTAACTTGCACAGTTATAATTCTACAAAAGCTTAATCGACACACTTAACTTGCATAGTCATAATTCTAGTTTATTCGGCTAAGAGAAATTAAATAAAGACTTATTCATATTCATAACTTTAAGACAAGCAAAAACAAGAAATTAAATAAAGATGATGAATATAGACTTTAGCTCAAAATAAGACAAACAAGAATTTAAACAAGTGTTGTATGGTAGGGTAGTCCCTGTTGGGATGGGGGAAAAGTAGCGGAGGTAAATGGAAACTGCAGTAGAGATGTGGCAAGCAACATGAAGCATAGGTGGTATTCATGCAAGAAATGACAAGAGTCTCATTTAGTTTTTAAAACTATATAATCCATCTTGCTATGTTCGAAATTTACGTTGTTTCCAGTGGTGTGACTTGCTATGTTCAAAATATTTGTTCCTACCTTTCATGTTTTATCTCTTCAATGTATTTATGAAATTCATTCATAATGATTTCCATATACTTCCAATTGGTTAGAGTTAAGGTCAATTTCCATAGACCATCTAACTTGTGTGTCTCTATATTTTCCAAGACAAATAAAGTTATATCAAAAAATAATATTCTCTGTTACATATTCTTGGAAATTTAAATGTGTTTTCCATATACACTCAAATTGGGGCTCCCATGGACCATAAGATAAATATGTACAAGAAATAGGACTGTGGAAAGAAGAAGTGGGCGACGTTAGAGAGCAATACACATTTCTATCTAAAAAGGTGGAATAACTGGATTGATAAATAAAACAGGATGTGATCAGTATAGACTTAGAGTGAGACCCCTTTTTCTATTTGCTTGTTTATGCATTTTTGTTGTTGTCGTCGACGGCTACTGGAATCGTGCCAACTGCCTATTACCTTTTGTCAGCAACCTGCTCCATTGCCATTTGGACCCATTCTTCAATGTAGCTTCTCAAGGGAGCCACATTTATCTCATTTCGGATTTTTATGTTGTAAAGTTCATTTTCTAATTCCCTTAGATCGATAGAAAGATTACGAAAAGCCTGATCAATTTCTTCATTTTGTATCGAATAGTCGACTAGCTAGTTGTCCATGTCATCTTCACCATATTCAAGGATGTTGTAAAACTTTTCTAAAGACAACCCGTTAAAACGATCAACTTGTTTATTGAAGGCTTGCTTAAATAAGGGCAAGGAGTTGATGATTAAGTTGGGGTCTTGGACCTCGTTGGTCCTTCCGGCTAAGTCTATTTTGGTTAGCTTTGTGAATAATTTTTCTTTATTTGATATGGCTTGTTCACATGATTGGACAATGAGATGTAGGTTCTTCACTTTCTCTTTCCAGCATGCATTTAATTGAGTGATCCAGTTTTGGGAGGGAGGATCTTCTTGCCTTCTTCTCGTTTCTGTCATGTTGTTGAGATGGGTGACAAAAGGGATGACCATGTCTAAATAGAACCATTTTTCTTTTTTTAAATCCACATACAAATGTTTGAGCAAAGCATGTTCCCTCGTTCCAAGGGAAGCCATACATTGTGATGTTTCCCAAGCCTCAGTAACTAGTTCCATTCTTTTATTGATATTATTCTCCGCATATCCCCTACACGATGCAAGGAGGATGGATGATCCTTTTAACTTGGCTGCAAGGGTGGTAGGCATGGATATTGCTAAAGGATTGGCAAACAATCACATAGGAATCAAGGCTTCATCCAATTCCTTGACTCGGTCCTTCAATCTGGCATTCTCGACCTCAATGCCTCCAACAGAATCATCAAGAGAATCTTCGGTTTCTCTACGATGTCAGGAGATTTGGGACGACCGCATGTTCGCAAGGTTAATCTCTGAATGAGATTTTCATTTCTTATTTTTTACATCTCTGTTTTCAATAATTAAATTTTTAGACTGGTTGTCAAAAACAACGCTCTAGAATATGAAGGATTTATCTTCGTTGAAAATTTTGGTATCAACTATGTCCATTGGGCGACTATGTTGGACCACATCTCTGGGATGATTAAGGTTGCAGAATACGCTATTAGATCAGTCTCAAGTTCCATGTTCTTACTCTTAATTTTGACCTCTTTCGCTTGCCTTACAATTTTTTTTCTCTTCTTCTCCACGGGAAGCTTGTGAGAACTATCAATTTTAGGGCAAGGAGGGTTGTTATCTCCTCTTCCGTTTGAAGAATTCATGGTTTCTTTCTTACTGGGGTGGGTCGTTGGAGAAATGCACTGAGATGTCATAGTTTTGGGAGTGGTATCCGATGATTGAACACTCTTCTCATCGGGGCCTTTTCCTTGTTGCTTGTACAATTTAGTGGTGCTTTGCAATGTGTCTAGTTCATTGGCATCAGAAGCAACAATGTTGTCGTAAGTTTCTCTGTTTTCTCCCAGGTGTCTCTGGAAAAAAGAATTGTTAAGGCCAACTGCAAGTAAATGTTCTAAAAAAATTCCATTATGGTCGAACCTTCTTAGCATTTCAACATATATTAGGTTCAATTTGTTGAAATGGGTTGCGAATTCGTCAACTTTGTTGGTATTCCTCAACACAAAGTCCCTGAATTTCCAAGGCGAAGGAATGAACTATTTTTTTCTCTTCTCGTGGAATAGATCCAACGAGTAGTTGTATTGCCTTGTTATTTATGTAACAAACATTTTGTCTATAATGTGACATGGAAGGCAAGTTTTTCCTTGGAGCCAAAAATCCTTATCACACTATAATTCTCCATTTGTTCAAGTGCACCATTCCTTTCCAAACACTAGGTTGCCTGGTCAGATATACAAGGGAGCATCATTTCCTAATAATAAAACTTTGAAAACAAAGACAAATTCATTAAAAACCTTATAAAAACAGTCGAAGGCCTTGTGTCTCCACAAGGCCTGGTACCAGAAGGTTATTGGGTCGAATTCCCAGTTTACCTTATTGGACAAAGACAGTTTTGGAAATAGACAACAAAGCTTTATCGCACAAATCAAGTAGGATGACATATAAATTTTTTTTTTTTTTTTAATCTTCATAATTGGGAACAAATTTGAAATGAAATTAGCTTCCTCCAATAAAAAATGGCTTGTTCCTTGACTGTGAAATAAAAAAAAATAAAGAACCATGCGGGAAATAGTTGTTGTGGATTCCTGTCCCGTTATTCTTGTAAACAACCAGGCAATTTCCTAGAATGGATTTCTAAATGAACTAACCTGCAATCTTGTGATATCTTCAAGAACTATCAACGAGTATTCCAGGAACTCGGGCAAGAGGTCTAACCCGTTATTATGCTTTCTTAGGAATTTATTGGATTCTTCTCCTCTCATTGTCAATGTTGGCTACGACACTATTAACATATGGAGGAAGACCTAAGGTGACAAAGAAACAAGAGAGTGGTCCCACAATGAAATAATTCTTTATTCTGAAATATATTTATCGGTGCACCAAGAGAACAACTCCTTACAGTTAAAAACTTCAAGGACATAGCCTGCACGAGCAATTCTAGAGGTACAATTTATTTGTTTCTAGGCAGAAGGGGATGAGTAGTAAGAATATGCCCTGGACCACTGGAAATTCTGGTCGTTGTGCCTAAAGATGTTCACTGTATCTCCACAAAACTGTTGTCGAGATGGTGCCATAAGTTTATGATAAGGTCTGTTTTCTCCATATGATGCTTGAAATGAACAATCGGAGGGGATAATATAACCCTCTACAAATGTTGGTGGAATGCATGTGAATGAGAAATCTCCTCAAGCCTTTCGCTCATTAATGACAATCTCTATGGGTGTTGCATGATGATTTGTTAGCATTAAATATTACTAATTGCATATTTAGAAATAAGATCTTATATATATATATATATATATATATATATATA
>JZKD02S1815713.1:96598-106973 GCA_000966675.3 Picea glauca
CGAATAAGTTCTCGATCCTTCTAGAAGGAATCTTCTAGAAGGATGAGTTGGAGTTCGAATGGTTGGCAAATTCATGAATCTCCAGATATATTGGGATTACATTCTATCCAAGTAAATACACAATCCTTTCCTATATATTGAAGGGATGATTCATGGGAATGGGTGGTAGCAAATTAGCAAGAGTAAGATATTGAAGAATTGGTGAATTATTGTATGGAGAATTGATGCTGCACGCGCCATCGAGGATCTACCTATCTGGCCCTTGAGGTTGTTGTGTGAGGATGGGTAGTCATTTTTGGTTGTCCTTTATTCCCGCATGTTGCACCCTGTTTCTCTTGTGCTAGTATGAAGAGTCTTAGTGGTCAGTCGCTTGATCGGTGGGCGTGTGTTCGTCATCTAGGTGCAGTTAACTGTGTAGTCCTTGCCTTACTGCCTAGAAACATAAAAAAAAAAGTCACCTTCTGCTTCACTTGTAGTCGTAACGTTGGGGACGTTACACATGGTATCAGAGCCGATTCAACCCTGCGACTATGGATCGCCATGTTTCCATTGCAGTAAAACTTTGAGTTGACTTAGCGCTAACTAAATTTTAAACTTGTTCTTGTGGTGAGGTCATTTAGAGGATGTCACAAGGTTTGTGGCGGGTGTCGTGGATGGAGGTACAATGCCTCCAGAAGTGTCACACCCTAGGAGTCTAACCCCAAGGGGAGGAACAATTCCTTGGGCTGGATTCGATTTTATGATGGATGATGATGGTTGACAAGGTTCTTTAGGGGAAGGTCAGAGGCCTTGATTCACCATCTGTATGGAGATAAGGCCAAGGCACCTATACCCCGAAGGGTAGGTATCATGCCTAGCCAGTACCATTAGTTTTCGCTTTGAACTCGAAATGGTCAAAATTTGAGTTCTTTGGTGCACCGGAAGACACACCCGCCGAGGCATGGTGGGAGAGTATGGTAAGGCCCTTGCGCTTCGCAATTATCTTCCAACACTTAGGTCCGCATGTTGGTCCTCCACTGAAGATAAGCGCCCTTCCTTGGTGGAAGACACTCCTATCATTTTTATTATGACTGTCGAAGACGTGTCTTAGGAACTGTTCGAGGAACGGTTCAAGGAGAGGTATCTTTCTGAGGAATTCGTTGAGAGTCAGCTCAACGATTTGATTCCCTGCGACAAGGAAGTCACATGGTGCTTGAGTAGGAGGTCGTATTGGAATGGATTCAGTGTGCTACGCACCAAATTACCCAGAAACTTAAGGGCAAGAAGTTCGAGTTTAGTCTTATTGTTAGAACTCAGCTTCTACCTCGGGTACTAGGATTACTGGACCAAAGAATGTATGTGGGAATGTGGGGAGCCACATTTCCAATGCAACTGCCCAGTGAAGAGGACTAGAGCATCTGGATTAGTCGAACCCACTACGGTGGGAGATATGGGCAAGGCCCATCGGATTCATGCAGTGGTGAATAACTGCCAGGCAAAGCACCGGTCGACTGTGCTCAAGACGACAGGTATTGTCGCTGACCAGACCCTTAGTATTTTGATAGACCCAGGTGTTACTGAGAGTTTCATTTCTGGTGTAGCGCTAAAAAGGATTAAGGTAAAGGCAGTCGAACAGGACGATAGCTTCATAGAGATGGCTTTAGGAGCCAAACAGAAGGTTGGAGGAAAAGTTACGGGCCGTGCCCTTAACCTGGGAGAATTTGTCACGAGGGTCAACTTGTACGTCACAATATTAGGATCTTATGACGTCGTGATTGGTATGGATTGGTTGGAATCGCATGAGGCGATACTCAACTGTAAGATGAAATGGTTGAGCTTGATCGATGATGAGGGATAGAGACATGTGATTGTAGGATGGAACCAGGGAGTTTCCCTAAGGTTCATCTCTTCCTTACAATTACGGAAGAGTATGCACAAGGGGTGTAGGCTTTATGAGATCCTTGCGCTAAACGAAAAGGGAGTAGCAAACGGTCTAGAACACCTTCCGATGGTGAAGGAGTTTGCGGACATATTTCCAGAGGAGTTACCTGGGATGTCACCGGAAAGGGAATTGGAATTTACCATAGACCTGAAACCGGGGACTGAACTGATAGCAAGAACGCCATATCGGATGTCGACCCCAGAGTTGAAAGAGTTGAAAATGCAACTGAAGGAGTTGCTGGACTTGGGACTGATACGTCCTAGTGTGTCACCGTGGGGTGCACCGGCTTTTTTCATTTGGAAGAAGGATGGATCATGGAGGCTTTGCATTGACTACCGTCAACTGAACAATGCTACGATCAAGAATCAATATCCCTTACCAAGAATTGATGATCTATTCGATCAAATGAAGGGTGCGATGGTTTTCTCCAAGATCGATTTGTGATCATGGTATCACCGGTTGTGGATCAAGGAGGATGACATCCCTAAGACCGCCTTTAAGATGAGGTTTGGACACTACGAGTTCACTTTTTTACTATTTGGACTGACAAACGCCCCAGGGGTATTTATGAGTTCAATGAATGGGGTGTTTCGCGAGTACTTGGACAAGTTCGTCCAAGTGTTCATTGACAATATTTTGATTTACTCTCGTATGATAGAGGAAGATGACGAGCACTTGCGCTTGGTACTACAGTGTCTGCAAGAGCACAAACTATATGTGAATTTGTCCAAATGCTCTTTTTATTAATCGAGGATTCACTACTTAGGGCATGTCATTTCCTGTGAAGGCATCGCCGTGGATCCAGCCAAGGTTGAGGCTATTATGGAATGTCCTACACCGACGAATGTCATAGAAGTGCGTAGCTTTATGGGTTTAGCAGGATACTATCGATGGTTTGTCAAGGGATTTTCGAAGATAGCAAATCCGATCACGGAATTACAGAAGAAAAACAAGAAGTTTGTTTGGACTGAGAAATGCGTTGAAGCGTTTCAGAGGCTTAAAGAGTTGTTGACAACTGTGCCGATACTAAAAGTCCCTGACATGGACGTGGACTTCTTGGTATGCACTGACACATCCAATGAAGGTTTACGCAGAGTCTCGATGCAAGATGGATGCGTGATTTCTTACATTTCGAGGAAACTGAGAAGGCATGAAGAGAACTATGCGACGCACGATTTGGAGTTATTAGCCATTATATATGCCTTGAAGGTTTGGAGACACTACCTTGTTGGATGAAAATTTGAACTAAAGAGTGATCATTGTGGACTACAACACATTTTTATGCAAGGCGACCTGAACGCACGACAACGGCATTGGTAGAAATTGCTTAGCGAGTACGACTTCGAGATTACTTACATAAAGGGAACAGTTAACCAAGTGGTAGATCCTTTGAGTCAGAGGCCATGCATCTTTTCGGTGTTGCCTCTTCAGACGAATCTACGTGAGAATATTCTCACTTTACAGCGTGATGATGAGGTCGAGGGTTTTATCGGACAAAACACAATGATGGTACCATGATATGAGGGATATTCAATTGATAGCGATGGTTTATTGAGGTTTAAAAGTTGGATTTATGTACCGCCAAATGACGAGTTGTAGATGTTGATCCTGAGCGAGGCTCATAGAGCAGTTTACATGGCTCACCCGGGAGTTACAAAGATGGGGGCAGACCTTAAGCCCCTATTCGTTTGGAAGGGAATGAAGGCCGACATAGTCAACTATGTGGCCAGATGTGTAGAGTGTCAACAGGTAAAGGCTGAGCATAGACACCCAACAAGATTTCTTCAACCACATGCCATCTCGAAATCGAAATGGGAGGTTATTTCGACGGATTTTATTGTTGGATTTCCACTGACGGCAAGGAGACATGACTCAATTTTTGTGGTAGTAGACACTCTGACGAAGAGTGCTCACTTTATTCCTGTGTGTATGACATATCAGACACCTAACATAGTGATATTTTTCATCAGTGAGATTGTGAGGCTGCATGGCGTGCCTAAGAGGATTATATCCGATTGAGGATCGGTGTTTACTGGACGATTTTGGACGAGTTTCCAAGAGGCCTTGGGAACTCAACTTAACTTTAGTACTGCATATCACCCAGAGACTAACGGACAGACAGAATGAACGAACCAAACCTGGGAAGACATGTTGTGCATGTACGTGATGGACCAACAAAAGTGTTGGGAGGAATTCTTGCCTCTAGTAGAATTCGCTTACAACAACAGTTACTAGAGCACCATTAAGATGGTGCCTTTTGAGTTTCTTTAAGGGTGACCATGTTGGACGCCTTTGAGTTGGGATCGACTTGAGGATAGGGTCCTGGTGGGACCAGGAGCGATCCAAGAAATGGAAGGACAAATGAAAACGATAAGACAAAGGATTAAAGAAGCGAAGGATCAACAGAAGAGTTATGTCGATGCGCACCGAGTCGACCGTAGTTACAAGGTCAGCGATCGAGTCTTCTTGCGGGTTAAACCACATAAGAGTTCGATCAAGTTTGGAAAGGGAGCTAAACTCTGTCTTAGGTTTGTGGGACCTTTCAAGATTGTGGAGAGAAAGGGGCCCGTGGCCTATCGACTAACCTTGCCTGATTCTTTGAGGCGTATGCACGATGTTTTTCATGTATCTATTTTGAGACGTTATATTAGTGATCCTACACATGTGATTGACATGAGTTCCTTCCAGGTATCAGACGAGGAAGCGCTCACGGCTGAGCCAGTTCGCATCTTAGATCATCGCATTCGACAGTTACGATGTTGAATGGTAGATCAGGTTAAGGTCCAGTGGGACAATTATAGTCTGCACTCGGCGACCTGGGAGGACGCATATGATATGTGCCAGCAGTTTCCATTTTTGTTTGATAGATAGACTTATGATACTGTGATACACTTATTCGACATTTATACTATGAAACTTCGGGATGAAGTTTAGAACAAGAGGGGGTGTATATAACATCCCTCTCTGGCACACTGAGAGAACTTATTCCTTGAGGACACTTGCTCGCAAGTGATCTGAACTTTTATGATAAGAAAACATTCATCCTTGATTATGATGTGATATGATAGATGACATGATGTTTTACTGCTTTGACATGGACAGGTGCTATTGACTCGTTTTTACTGAGTATGGAGGGTTTCTGACCTTGAGGATGCAGAGGCATCGACAGAACCCCTTGGACTCTGGATCGAGTCAGGGAGTGTGCTATTAGGGTTGATTGTTTACTACGATTTTAGTACATTGATTTGATGATATGATATGACATGTTCTGACACGATTGTTGATGATGCAGGCTGATGATAGCTTGCCGACCAGACTCACATATGCAGTAAAGGGGCGACACACGATTACTAGAGAGGTTGAGGGAGAGGTGTGGACAACAGCCCTGCCACAGCCTACTAGCACTCCCATCGTGGCTCGAACTGTAGGTTAACGATTACCTAGTTCGAGAGGATCCACGATGTCGTGAGGGCAGACTGGGACAGTCGCTCATGATGATTCTAAGGGGTGCACAATAAGGCGGGGGCCTTATTCCTTAGATCCCTTAGTCTCCCACAAGTTCACCTGACGGAGTGTTGACTCCAGGGGTTATTGATGTCTACCAATCAGTCAAGTTGGCGAGTGGCACCCTTGGAGCACGTGGTGCATCCTGAAGGGCACATTGCACAAAAGAAACTAACGAGGCGAGTGGCACCCTTGGAGCACGTGGTGTGCCCTGAAGGGCACGTCGCATTGATGTTGATGAAATGAACAAACCTAGAGGGCCCTAAGACTTTTAATACATTAAGAAATTCTTAACCAACTTCCCTAATTAAATGTCGCCGAGTTTAGACTCTAAGTCCTAAGTCTAAAACTTCTCTAGGGTAAGAATTTTGTCTAACCGTAAGAAAAAAAAAAAAGACCCTATCAAAATAAAAATAAAAATTTAAACTAAAACCCATTTAAGTAATAATGTTAGTCTTCATAGAAATTTTGGAGTAAAATGAAGAGGGTAAGAATTAAATTAAAACTTGTGGATTTAAAAAATTGCAAAGAAGAAATTAATTCTTAACTTGTGAAAGTATAAAAAGATATTAAATTGAAAACAAAAGAAAAAGATTAAATAGTGAAAGTGCCATTTTGGCTCTAATAAAAATGGGAAAGAAGGGAATAATAAGAATTAGGAAACTAAGTAATGGAGGAAACATAAAAAAGGAAAGATGGGAACTTATGGTAAAAAGTGAGGTCAACATAGTAAGGAATCTGCAATTAAGAACCTTCTAAAATGAACTAAATTAACAACTTCATTTTAGGGAAAATATTTAAAACATGTAAGGGGATCTAGGAACACCTAGGAGTAAATTTAGGAGAAACTCTAGGTGGGTGAGGGAAATGAGACAATTAATAAATTTAAAGAAAATAATTATTGGAGGAAATAGGGGGATGGACGACACATGTGTGAAGGAGAATATTTAGAATATTTTTATTAAAACTTAATTTAAATGTGATTTAGGGAAAGTTGGAGGTTCTAAAAACTCTATAAAAGAAAGGGAAGATGAAGGAGAAAGGGATCGGTTGTTAGCGTAACGTTACGCTTCCAGATTTGTGACTTGACTGATTACTTGTGGAGAGTTGGGATTTTCCAGCTTGGATAGGAGTGGTAGCTCGGCCTTGTGAGGTGAGCTGGGAAGCTAGACGTACCATCTGGATAGTGTGTGGCCCCTTTGTGGCTCGGGGGGCTAAGGGGGAAGCAGAGTACCCTGAGCGATTGGCTGGGAGGTACCGGTGAGGTCTCGACAATCGGCGAGCGAGAGCAACAAGGAGTGTGGGATGTCATTTGAGGTAGGCGTTAAGGCAACGATACACTTTTTCTGTTGAATGATAGAATATTGTAGGATGTGTGATTTAGATCTGCATGTGTGGTTGAATAGTTAAACTAATTATCTAGTTTCATGAATGAATTTTTATAGCCTAGTTGAATGATTGGTTGATTGATTTATGTGACCTTCGTCTTTCCGCATGTCGTGACCACCCTATGGTGTTTGACTGTGACCCTTGCGATTTTTTTCCCTCGTACTTAGCACGCCAATCCTCGCCTGAGCAGTCGGCCAGGAGCTTGATCTATGATCTTCGCCTTGGCATTAAAAGACCTATGGATCTCAACGCCCTACTTTTCTGTGTGAGGATGGTGAAGCGAAGGACGAACTCATCCATCTACCTCCGTTGTTGTCCTTGGCAGTTTGTTGTCCTACACCTTTTTGCGATTGAATCTCTCTACGTTTTTCCATTCATTCCAGGCGAGTTTAGTCTGAGCTGATACATCTCTTGGCAAATTTACTGTGGGGTTTTTGCATCCTTTTACAGTTGGTCTTCCTAGAAGCCCTGCCCTTTTAAATTAAATGAGAAATTTCTCCACTCTTTTTACATACATCAGGCCTGTGAATTTCCTTATGTCTTACCTGGTCTACCTTTGATTAATAAACACCTGTTCTTCTCAATTTTTGGGCACGACTAACCATCCCTGCCCTTGTCTCTGGTTGAATTCATGTTGGAGTTCTCGAACCATGAATTCCCAGCCAATCCCTTCAGTATTGACATATGCGAATTTGTGCCCTGCGTTGGGTTAGAAACTCGTTGAGTGCTCTGCATCTTGCTGGCATAGCGAAGGTAAACTATTAACATAATTTTATGCCAAATTTTTTTTAACCATTGTGAATTCATGTCAGCAAACTGCAACTACACTTAACGGAATGGGTTTACATTTTTACTGTAGATTAAATTGCAGATTTTACGATAGGTTGTGAAATACTCCGTAGATGGTAATTTGGACGATAGAGTGTAAACTACTAAATTAAATGGTAATCTATGTTGTAAATGGTGGCAAACGTAAATCTGCCTACAACAACTGTACGCATATTTTTCCTAGCACGATTGTTATTTCTTACACCATGATCGTCCACACAATAATCCTGTCCACACCAGGTTCACACAGGCTGCTGTTTTCCCAATGATTGCCCAGTGATAATACTGTTCTCTCCATGTTACACAAGGTACGGATTTCACCGTTTTCGCACACAGCGGCAGTGCGGGTCACATAATGGTTACACAGTCATTTAAAAGCCTTCATGAGTATCGATATGGGATATGGCTTATGGTTAGCGATACCGCTGGAGGCAGAGTTATAGATTGATAGCATTTTCACGACTCTTAGCATATCCTTACGGTGGGCATTAACGTTATTGCTAGATATTTAATTTCATCCTTGGTTATTACCCCCTCTTACATCCACATTGTTGCGCTGTATACTGCGTTTGACAACGTTGCCGACTGATATTACCATTTCCCAGTGTGATGGAAGGGTGATACATCCACGTTGGAAGGAACAATACCCTCTGCGCCTGGGATAGCATTGGTAGTTGACAACAAACTATTGTTACCTCCAGCGCTTCTGTCAAGGTAGATTTTCACCATGCTATTCAGACCTTTGCAATTTGGGACAACGACTCTGCAACATGGACAGTGATTGTGTGAAAGCTATTATTAAGGTGTACAGTAAGTGTCGGCGATGCTACTATGGAAAGTGATAATTAAATCGATAGCGGCTACAATTCCACCTTTGAATTACTATATAACAAGCACTTTTTCAAAATGCGTACCTCATGAGTGCAGTCACTTGAAACCTAGCAGTATTAATTTCCATAATTGAGAATTGTCAACCCAGCAACTAGGTTATGGACATAATGCTTGAGGGCCTATTCTGTTCCTCGTTAATTTAGGGCGTGCCTTTCTATTTCGTTGGTTTATCTGGCTTGATCATTCCTTTTTTTCAATTAACATTGCTGCCACATGACCACCAAGAGGGCCCTGTGTTTCTATTAGAAGGGATAGATTATGCCTTGGAATGTGTTGGGCAATTTATGCCTTATCACGTTTCCAGGATTGGACTCTATACCTTTCAGTTTCAGAAACTGGGAAATATCCCCTTGTTCCAACTTGGTAATCATCGTCGTTTAGTTATTCCATAGTGGGGTCTAGCTTCCACCATGCAGGCTAGAGGTAATGTTCTTGATCTTAGATCCTTCCTTTTATGTCTTTTGTGTAATAGTTTTCATCACCTTGAAATAACTAAAGGACGCAGGGAAGTCAGTGGTGCCTTGGTTAACTGATTTTATTCTTCATTGAATTATTCATATGAATGGTATATTGCAGGAGAATTAATTAACCTCGAGACCTAGCATCTAAATTTAAAAGAAAAGAAACTTCTTCTTCTAAGGTGCATTCTCATTGTCTCCTTTTGAAGAAACTTTCAAGGAATGCATTCGAACACCAGAAGGACAAACTAAACGTCGACAATTTGATAATGTCCCCAAATTAGAACTTCGTAATAGTAGGCAGTTGGAACTTAAAAACCTGTTTTGCAGAGGACTTATATCCTCTTGGGTGAGAAGTTTCTAGCTTGCAAATTCTTGTCACACCTTTTGTGATCCGGATTATTTTCGGCATGAAATGAGAGCGGAGATATAATAAAGAAATGCACAGAGATATCACCTATATCCAGTAATATAACAGAAATATAATAGAGATGCAACCATAAACACAGAGATACAGTAATACACGATTTCTATTAATGAAATAAATGTACAGAGACTGTAAAAGTACAGAGTGAAAGACTCGCTAGAATGGTTGTAGCTTATCTCTGAGAAGAGATGTGACGACTACTCGCATTCGCAAGAAGATGGTTACAATGAGGCTCTGGAGGCATTTTTACAATAATTGGGAATGCCAAAAGTACTAGACATCCAAAAACCTAACCCTAGGAGATGAAGCGCCAAAAGTCATGTGGGCCCCGTTTGGGTAAGTTGGTGCATCAACTTCCTGGGGTCATAACTTTTGCATACGGTCTCCGTTTTAGGCGTGTGATAGCTCGTTGGAAAGGTATCGTCGAAGAGATTCATTTTTGGGGCTCAATCATGCCTTTAGATATCATTAAGAACCTCGATCTCGAAAAAACTTCATTTAGGCCCTCAAAATGGCCCCGGAAGTGAAAACCTGCTAAAAATAGTAAATGGCCAAAATGGCCAGAAAACTATTTTGAGCCATTTGGAAAAGGTGAGTGGCCCCCGATATCCACCTGGATCCATCCTCCCTAGGAAGAAATGGTATCCATTGCGTTGATTTCCTGGGGGAGAGGGAAAAGCATTTGTTGAATCTGCATCTTGGTGAGCTGCTTGTCTTGCTGGAGAAGTCACGTTGCTTAGTTTGTGGAAATCTATCACGAACCTGTGGCTAGAAGGTTTGGACCTTTTTAACCAGTCTGGCTATTTTAGATGAATGTGTGCAGAAGGAATCTTCATGCTTTGCTGCAACCTTGTCGACCTGCTTTTGTTGGATAGAAGGTGCTTTGGCCGAAGCTGTGGTGGCTGCAATATCCTTCTGTTCACCCTTTGAACAGATTGTGGAGAAGATGAATTTTCT
>JZKD02S1815713.1:107253-151525 GCA_000966675.3 Picea glauca
ACCTCGTCGGGGACATGCACTGAAAAAAACAAACAAGAGCAGCCTGCTCTGATACCACTGATCCGGATTATTTTCGGCACGAAATGAGAGCGGAGATATAATAAATAAATGCACAAAGATATTGCGTATATCCAGTAATATAACAGAAATATATTATAGGTGCAACCATAAACACAGAGATACAGTAATACACGATTTCTATTAATGAAATAAATGTACAGAGACTATAAAAGTACAGAGTGAAAGACTCGCTAGAATGGTCGTAGCTTATCTCTGAGAAGAGATGTGACAACTACTCGAATTCACAAGAAGATGGTTACAATGAGGCTCTGGAGGCATTTTTACAATAATCGTGAATGTCAAAAGTACTAGACATCCAAAAACCTAACCCTAGGAGATGAAGCACCAAAAGTCATGTGGGCCCCGTTTGGGTAAGTTGGTGCATCAACCTCCCGGGGTCGCAACTTTTGCATACGATCTCCGTTTTAGGCGTGTGATAGCTCGTTGGAAAGGTATCATCGAAGAGATTCATTTTTGGGGCTCAATCATGCCTTTAGCTATCATTAAGAACCTCGATCTCGAAAAAACTTCATTTAGGCCCTCAAAATGGCCCCGGAAGTGAAAACCTGCTAAAAATAGTAAATGGCCAAAATGGCCAGAAAACTGTTTTGAGCCATTTGGAAAAGGTGAGTGGCCCCCGATATCCACCTGGATCATTTTTCCTTTATTCACGTGCGTGAAGGGATTCTAAGAATAGTGTTATTGTGTGATGGGCTCGAACACTAAGTTTAATGTGCTGGACTTTTCCATCTCCCTTGATGATAGTTTAAAGCAACTACATTCACCCTTGTACTTCTTTCTATGTCCTTGATGGGTTAAGGGGTGTGTTTCCATGGAAGGATTTGTACCTATTTGGGTGGTTATCTCCTATTTGTTAACCTTGGATGGATGAGGTAATTAAATTGCTAGGCTAATGTTAAGGGGTGGGTGAAGTCCTCTGGTTAGCAGCTTGGTTCCTAGTGAGTTGGTTCAGCTAGAGTCCTTGGTATAGATAGGGTTGTAGGGCCAAGGTATCATCGCACCTATCACCTGAGGGTGGCATGATTCCTAACAAGGGGATCATTGCGCGCCCTTTTGGGATAGAAGTGAAGATGACTTGGTAAGGGTCTTACCCCGTTGCGTGTTGTCGAAATTGTAAGTTAGTTGATGGCGCCTAGGTTGCAATGCATTCCTGTGTTGGTGGCACACCATCGAGGATCTATCTATATGGCCCTTGAGGTTGTTGTGTCAGGATGGGTAGTCATTTTTGGCTGTCCTTTATTCCCGCATGTTACACCTTGTTGCTCTTGTGCTAGTACGAAGAGTCTTAGTGGTCAGTCGCTTGATCGGTGGGTGTGTGTTTGTCATCGTCATCTAGGTGCGATTAACTGTGTAGTCCTTGCCTTACTGCCTAGAAACACAAAAAAAAAAATCACCTTCTGCTTCACTTGTAGTTGTAACGTTGGGGACGTTACAAGAAACAACATGATGTACGCAGGTTCTTTGGATGAAACAAAATTTGACAGATATACAGCTTGAGTATGATGAGCCCATTCCAATATATTGTGATAATACAAGTGCCATCAGTATCTCAAAAAAAACGTTGATGCACTCCAAGATGAAGAACATTCCAATCAAGTATCACTTTCTACGGGAATAGGTTGCAGAAAAGAACATCAGAGTTGAGTATCTGAGCACAAAAGAACAAGTGGCATACATCTTTACAAAACCAATTCCACGAGAAGCCTTTAAATATCTTCACCAAAGACTTGGAGTTATTTCTACTCCAAAATGAATGTTTTTTGAATGCTTATCTTATATGTCTTAGATGTACATGAGGAAGCACCATAACAGGACAGTTCAATCATGGGGAGCAGCCCCGGATGGACATATACCTTTTCCATTGATAACAAAGGGGAAGAGATTTATTAGATGCAGAGGAAAGAGACAAATTTATCAGATAATGAGGAAAAAGGCATGGTTCCAAGGGGAGCATGAGTGATATGATTTCATTATTGCATCAGAGTGTTCACATCAATGCCAAAGGGGGAGATTGTTGATTAAGGTTGGTTGTCATTGATGTCAACCCTTGAAGAAAGCCCCACAGCACAAAGGTTTGGGTAATGGACCCAAGATTGTTTGATGTAAAGATGACTCATTATTTTCTTGTCATGGTTGATAAGAAGTAAATATGGATGAACTCAAAAGTGGTCCCCTTATGGTGAAATCCCTCACGGGAAGACGCTTTCCAGAGTAAGAGAATCCATGATTAATTGTGGAATAATGAGATGAAGGACAATGAATTTGTCAGGTAAACTATCCTAGATGGATAGTTCTTTTCATTCCATTTTTAGTGGTATGTGGAATGTCACATAACTCCTCACAGTTAGAGAGTTATGGCCATGAGAAGTTGGAGACCCCAGGTTTGGGTAATGAACCCAAGTTTGTTTGCTGGATAACGATATGTGTTATGATATATTTTTAGATAACACTATTCTATATGGATAGGACATGTCATTCCATTTTTGGTGGTATGTGGAACGTCACCTAACAACTCACATTTTGAGAGTTATGGCCTTATGAAGTTGGAGGACCCTCATATGTCATCTAGAAGCCCCAAAAGGTCGAAGTAGTCAAATTGGTTTAAGAGATTTTAAAAGGTAAATAATAAAGTGAAGTAATGAGTGTATTATAATTCAAATTGAATACAAAATAAATTATTTCAATAATAAAGTTAATGGAGAAATTAGAAGTGGGTTAACCCTAAAATAAGGAAAGTGGGGGCAAGTGACCTAGAAGATGTTTTTAAGGAATCTACTTGAAGAGTATAAATAAGAGGCAAGGCTCTCTCATTTTAATAAAACTTGAGAATATTGAATATATATAGGCATCTAAGGTAACCAAGGATATCTAAGCCTAAATTGTGAGGGAAGGTGAAGAAAAGAAGGCCGAAATGCAAGGAAGGACAAATTCTTTTGATGGTGCTTTCTAAAGTATGTTATTTACAGGTCATCTCACCATTTTCACTATAAATTTTTTTATATAATGATTAAGACCGTGAAATTGATATTCCATTGAGAAAACATACCCAAGTATCTGTGGTAAAAAATTCCACTTGTGGGTCATTGTATTTTTGGAGTTACACTTCGTGGAAAATAGGGTTTGTGGCTAGTTCTGAAACTAGTCAAAAACAAGTGTTTCGTGTAAAAACGTCATAACTTCTTCATAACAGATAGAAATTTAGTGAAACCATTTTTTTTGGTTAGGTTACCCTATTTAGTATGTTGTGTAATATTTTTATATCAATTCAACAAATATTCCGTGCAGGGCACTCTCTACAAGGTCTCTCTCTAGAATAATCCAGAATTCAGCAAGGTATGCAAGTTTTTATATAACTCCTTTTCTGAGAGGTTCCAAGTAGTGACACCTGGAGGAATTGCACAAAACAGACTGAATAACATTGTCTATCAGTTTCAAATCTTTATACATTATAGGTACAAAGTTATGATTACTTCAATTTAGGGTTGTTGACTAATCCAAAACTAGGCATGTGAGACTAAAGAAAAGTTTGATGAAAATGCTAGTCTCTTGTTGTTGAAGTTAAGGAAGGTTTGCAGGAATGTGATCATATACACCAGGTCTATTCCAGAGCTACAAATCAGATTTGGATTATGAAATTGATGAGGGCTTTTGGTTGAGGTACATGTTGAGTATATGGTTGAGACAAGTAGTTGATGAGCTGGCACATACATGAGGTGTATAGTTGATGATTTTGGTACATATTGATGAGTACTTGACACATGATTGGTACATACTTGTTACATGGTTGGATGCACTTGTTTATGGTATAGGTTGATTACAGGTTATTTGGTACAGGTTGGTGCATGGTTGATGCACTTATTTATGGTACAGGTTGATGCATGGTTCAGATTTATTGGTACATGTTTACAGTGTTATATCTCACAGTGACAAATTGGTAGTGGTTCTATCATTCTACTTCTACTTCAGGGTGTAAAGACAGGGTAAGGACAGGTGGCTGTAGCCACCTTCCGGTTGTAGCCAGAGAACATAGGGGGTTGTAGCCTCCTTTTCGTTGTAGCCATAGAATTGGGGAGTTGGAGCTTCCCTCAAGTTGTAGCCTGAGAAAATAGGGGGTTGGAGCCTCCTTCCAGATGCAGCTGAAAACCAAAGGAGGTTGGTGCTTCCAATGAATGTAATTCTTCAAGACATATAAGAAAAAGCATTTTGTGGTTTTCTCTCGATTTGGGTTTCCACGTAAAACACTAGTGTACTATGTATGTGTATGTTTGTTCATTTGTTCATTGCTTATTCTTCAAGATTCAAGGGAAAGAAGAAAGGCACTTTCCAGAAAGGATTTCAAAGGAATCCAAACACCAAAGGTACATTCAAAGGCAAGAATATTGATACATCTAAAATTAAGTGATTTAGTTGTAATAAGTTGGGTCATTTTGATAAAGATTGTTAGTTTAGAAAGAAATATCCAAGGAAAGGGAAACATCATGCCTCAACTATTGAGGATGATGAATCTAAAAGAAATCGGAGAAGTCCTTCTAATGAGAAAGAAAATATAAAAGAATATCACTTGGTTTCTGCCTTATCCAATTCAGTTTTCACGGGGCCAAAAACTTGGTTAGTAGACAGTGGTGCATCAAATCACATGACAGGGTACAAGGAGATCCTCTCAGATTTCGAGACAAAATATTTTTCACAACATGTTGAGCTTGGGTATGACAAATGTTACAATGTAGAGGGAGTAGGCTCTATCTCCTTCATATTGGAATATGGGGCTATACTTCATGTTGATGAATTATTATATGTTCCAGGGCTCAAGAAGAATCTACTATCAGTTGCAACCCGTGAGGACAAGGGATATTGGGTGATGTTCAAGGACATGAAGGAACTAATATGGGTTAAAGGTAGCCACTTAATTTCAGTAGATCCCATTGGAGCTCGCAGTGGAGGACTATACGTCATGTCAGGACAATCATTTCAGGCATTGGATCATGATGTGACTAGCTCTAGCGATTTGTGACACAAAATAATTGGACATATTCATTACAAGTCTCTTCCAGATCTACAGAACATAGTATGTAGCATGCCCTTTATTTCTCTTAGTAAAAATGAAATTTGTGAGGGATGCATGCTGGGTAAAAATATAAAGAAATCATTTCCTAGTAGTGACAACAGAGCTCAAGGAATCTTAGATCTGGTTCATTATGATGTATGTGGTCCCATTTCATCTCCCTCACTCAGTGGTTGTTTGTATTATGTCATTTTTATTGATGATTACTTAAGAAAATGTTGGATATATTTCCTTAAAGTTAAAAGTGACACATTTGATAAATTCAAAGAGTATAAAGCCTTTATTGAAAAGTAGGTAGGGAAACACATCAGAATCCTTAGAACAGACAATGGAGGAGAGTTTGAATCTCTCTAGTTTGAGGATATCTGCAAGTCAGCAGGAATCAAGAGATAGTTGACCGTGGCATATAACCCTCAACAAAATGGAGTAGCTGAGAGGAAAAACAGGACAATTTGTGAGGTAGCGAAAGCAATGATGTTTGACCAGGATATGCCAAATGATTTATGGGTAGAAGCTACCTCCACTGATGTGTATATTCAGAATAGGTGTCCACATGTTATATTAAGAGACAAGACTCCTGAAGAGGTATTCTCAGGGATCAAACCTGAAGTAGGGCATCTAGGGATATTTGGGTGTCTTGTGTATATTCATGTCCCTAAGGAAAAGAGGAAAAAGATGGAACCCTTAGGAAAGAAATGGGTTTTTGTGGGGTAAAGTGAGAACTCCAAGGCTTACTGGATTTATGTACAATCTCAGAGGAAAATAGAGGTAAGAAGAGATGTGACTTTCCATGAGGAAGCCGCATCTAAGAAATCCAAAATGATTCAACAGGAATCCAAAGAAGTTCAACCAGCTTCACCCTCTTCTGAAAATGAAGATTCAGATCATCAGAGGGAGGAACCTCATGAAGGGCCAAGTAATGAGCCCCTAGAACTTGTTGAAGTGTTAGAAATAACTATTGAAGAACCTCCAACCAAAAGGAAGCCAGGGTGGCTTAAAGAAATAGTGTAGGAAGCAGAAAGGATAGCTTCTCCCAAAGGAACTTTTAGGGAAAGGAAGATGCCTCATAGGTTTGGAGGCTATGTTGCACTGATGAGCATCATTAGTGATGTCGAACCTTCTTCATTTGAAGAAGAAGATAAATTACAATTATGAAAGGATGTCATGCTTGAGGAATATAGGTATATTATAAAGAACAATGTTTGGGACATTGTGTCGAGGCCAAACGACAAATCAGTGGTTTGTTCCAAATGGATCTATAAGATCAAACATGCAACTAATGGAAGTGTGGAAAATTTCAAAGAAATATTTGTATCCAGAGGCTTCACTTAGAAAGAAGGAACTGACTACAAAGAGATTGTTTCCCCTATACCTAGGTATACCTCCAATTGAACTATTATTTCTTTAGATATTGTTCTTGGTTGGAAGCTACATCAGATGGATGTAAAAGAAAAATTCTTGAATGGAAATATTGAACAGGAGGTATTTTTGAAACAACCAAATGGTTTTGTACTACATAAAAAAGGCACTCATGTATTCAAGATAAGTAAGTCCTTATATGGTCTTAAGCAGGCTCCCAAATTTTGGTATGACAGGATTGATGGATTTCTTAAAATCCTGGGCTTTCAGAAAAGTGATGTTGATGCAAATTTGTACTTCAAGGTAAGAGGTAACCAACCTGTTATACTAATATTGTATGTTGATGACCTTTTTATAACATGAGATGAAGGGCTACTACCCTGGTGTGAGAGGAAGCTAACCTCAAAATTCGAGATGAAAGACTTAGGCTTGATTCATTACTTCTTAGGATTGGAAGTATGGCAAAGACAGGGAGAGATATTTCTAGCACAATGAAAATACACAGTGGATTTGCTAAAGAGGTTTGGTATGATGGATTGCAAATCCATGTCTACTTCAATGATTACCAACTTGAGGAAGTTGCATGATTCTGATACAGGTTCAGATTTGGTGGATCCCACCATGTATAGCCAGCTAATTGGATCATCGATGTACATGATCCACACTAGGCTAGATATATGCTATGCATTGATTGCAATGAGTCAGTTCATGAATGGACCGAGACATAGACATTGGGTGGAAGAAAAGAACATATTGAGATATCTCAGAGGGACCATTACTTATGGTCTCAAATATACATCCAATGGTGGTTTATTTATGCATGGGTATGCAGATACTGAATGGGAAGGAAGCCCAGTGGATCGGAAGAGTACTTTCGGATACTGCTTCAGTTTAGGATCTTCTATGATCTCTTGGTCAAGCCGGAAGAAGGGATCCATTGCATAGAGTATAACAGAGGCTAAGTACATTGCAGCAAGTGATGCTAGCAAGGAAGCAGTATGGCTCAGAAAATTGGTTTCTGGGTTGTTTGGTGACAAGATCGAGATGACAATGGTTCACTGTGATAATAAAAGTTGCATAAAATTGACAGAGAACTTGGTATTTCATGACAGGTCAAAACATATTCACATGAGGTACCACTACATCTGAGACTTGGTCCAGAGAATAAATTGTAAAGTTACAGTACATAGCCACGAGCGAGCATGTAGTTGATATCCTGACCAAGCCTCTAACCTTGAGTCAATTTGTGCAGCTAAGAGACAAGATTGGTGTGGCTGAGAATGACTCTCTTTCTGAGTGGGAGTGTTAAATTTGGCAGCATCGATAGTCATTCTCCAATGAGAGATCATATGGTCCACCCTGAGGCTAGCTAAGGAGATTTGGAGAATCAACCAGTCTTGTGAGGTACTGACAAAATCCAGGGGGAACATACAACCTCCGTGATTCAAACAAAAAGTCAGGATGAACCAGATGCTATGTAAGTCTAATGCAAAAGTGTAGGGGAACGTACAACCTCTGTGAGCATAGACATTCTAGTGCAAAATTTAGGGGGGATGTACAACCTTTGTGAGCATAGACAAACTACTGCAAAAGTTAGGGGGAACATACAACCTTTGTGAGCCTAGTCAAGCCTTGTGAGCCATGAGCAAAAGTCGAGGCATCTAGAAAAACTTAGGTTGAATATAAAATTCCTATGAGTTAGAAACAAACCATATTCCTAATATTGAAAATGATATAAATGTATTGATCTAGTGCATTGGCACATGTAACATTATCCACCATGAAGATAATTTTGAATTTCCTTCTAAAGAGTCGAGTTGTAATTGGAGTCTCAAGTCTAGTTCTATTTTAGAACTAAAGTGTAATGCTCTGTTGTAACTGAAGTCTTAAGTCTAGTTCTATTTTATAACTAAAGTGTAATGATGAGTTGAAACTGAAGTAAGTCTAGTTCTATTTTAGAACTAAAGTGTAATGCTAAGTTGTAACTAAAGTCTTAAGTCTAGTTCTATTTTAGAACAAAAGTGTAATGTTGAGTTGTAATTGAAGTCTCAAGTCTAGTTCTATTTCCGAACTAGAGTATACTAGTCTCAAGTGTAGTTCGAACTGAGTTATGATTAAATCATGCAAACAAGTTACTATTTCGAGCCTCTCCTCTTCTCCTATTTAGCCTATATAATAAGAGGTCGACCCCTCTCTTCAACACAGTTTTGATATGTAGGTTAAGGGTGAAGCAATAGATGCTCATATCAGTGATAAAAAGGCAACATACCAAAGAAGAATATCAATGATGTATATAAAAAATAGAGGCAACATATCAAAGGTGTATTTCAGCAAGGTCTCATAGGTCTTTGTCAGGTCAGAGTCATCTTGGAAATCTCTTTAAGGGCATAAAATTCATGGTGGATATTTGTAAGTAATATTACATTATTAATGCACTAAAGGAATATCGTTTGCTGGGGTTTTTCTCTCTGTACAGGGTTTCCCCAGGGTATATGTGTTGTTGATGTGCATGCTTAATTATCTACATAGTTATTTCTATTCAGTTATGATTTGGTATTGTTGAAGTGTATTAAGATGGAATCAAAGTGTTGAAAAAAATAAAAGAATTAATCCGCATAAGAAATCAAGCTCATAATTTAACAATCTTGAGGTCACTTATCTAGGAACCTGCAATCGAAAAAGTGGCTAAGTATGGAATAGGGAAACAATCGGTCAGACTCATTTTCCCTAATATATTAAAATTTGCAATAGATATCCCATTACCTAGAAAGACCTATTCTGCATGTATATCACATAATTTTGGGTGTTGTTTGTAGGTCGCAAAACAATGAAAGGGAAATGTTGAACCCACCTGTCCGAGAACCCACAAGAAAAAAAAGTCGGTAAGTATGGAATAGGGAAAGGGTCCGTGGAATTCATTTTCACTAATATATTGATATTTGTAATATATATCCCATTACCTGGAATGATATTTTCTGCATGTTTCTAGACAAGTTGTGTAGGGATAGTTATTATGACTGTCTCCTCGAGGCATGCTGAGTTGTTATCGTTAACACTGATTTATTGCATACTTGGAAAGAAGTGTGAAGGTAGTGGGCATAGGAAACAATAATTAGGAATTGGATATTTCATGAACCCGCCAACCTGACGATCCACGAAAGATATTCAAAGAAATGGATAAGTATGGAAAGTGGACAAATGGGCTTCAAAATGGGGTGACAATAGTTCCACATGAGACATGAGGACCCGACGATGGAATTCTAGGTATCAAAAATTTTGAGTGCAAACTGTGTAACACGGAAGAGGGTATGATGTGGCAGTCCGACAGTAAATTTGTATTTCCTATAAGTCACAGTGTTGTTTGCAGGTCACGAAACAATGGAAGTGCAATCTAGAGCCCGCCTGGCCAGGAATCCATGATAAAAAAAAGTGACTAGGTATGGAATGGGGAAGCAGTCGGTCAGAGTCACGATATAAAAGCACAAGTGCAAATGTGAACCCGTGATTCCGCCAACCCACGCAATGAGACATTTTCGGAAAAATGACTAAGTAACCAGAAATAGAAAGTAGAGGGGAAAGAGAAACGAGAATTTGGTTAAGTATAGAAGAGGGGAAAGAAAGGATAATATATTAAAATCTGTAATAGATATCCCATTTCCTAGAAATATATTTTCTACATGTTTCTATAGAAGTTGTATACTTATTGCATATACTTGGAAAGAAGTGTGAAGGTGGAGGGCATAGGAAACAATGACTAGGAATTGGAAATTTCCTGAACCTTCCAACTCGATGATCCACGAAAGAGATTCCAAGAAATGGCAAAGTGTGGAAACAGGTCAGATGGGGTTCAAAATAGAGTGACAAGGGTTCCTGAGGAAGCATGAGGCCCCAACGGTCAATTTATATGTATCGAAACTTTTCAGTGCAAAATGTGTAACAGGGAAGAGGGGATGATGTGGGACAGGGAAGAGGGGATGATGTGTAACAGGGAAGAGGGGATGATGGGGGACTAATAATCCATAGAGATGGAAAGGGATTAGGGCCTAGAAGGTGGGAAAAGGGGCTAAGTGTTAAGCCTAGGGGACTTAAGCATTGGGAATAATAAGTTAATATTATTCCAAAGAGACATGTGAAAATATATGTTTTTATCCTAAGTTCTTTTGGAATGACATGTGACTTCCAAATGGAAGGAACGCCTGCTGATGTAACGCATGCAGTTTCATGGGTGACGAGTGTCAACCCAATTTCATGCAGTTAAAACTGCCGAATTAAGCTGTGAGGGGGCTCCTCGTCCATTTGACCCTAGACTGCCTGAGTTTGAACCGTCTGACCTCTACAGAGATAACTTTGTGCATCCTCTGAAACAGGGAGAAAGGCCTATGTTTGTTCTGAGATAGCTCATACATCCTGTTGTGAACCGGGAGTCTAAATTTATCCCAGTGTGGACAAATCATCATGCATCTCTGAGAAGTCTGTGTATTAATTTCGAGGATAGCCTATGTTGAGTTCTAATAAGATGAGACACCCTCTGTCTGAACCATCGAACCTGTGTGTGGAATCTTTGTTCCGAAGCCATATCCATGAGACCATCTACCATTGTTGAACCTGTTGGAAACCCCGTGTCTATTTTCCAGTTGGTTGTTGTAGCCATCCAGTGTTGGATTGCATGGGACTTGTTGGCCAGTTGTACAACACTCTCTCTAGGTGAGGGAGGTGATTGAGATTGGAAGAACAGGTTGTTGTCCTGTGAGCGATTCTCTCCAGGTGAGAGAGTGTGAAGAGGAAGGAGAGAACTCCTGGAAGGAATGTTGTAGCTGATACAGAGCTCGGAGACTTTCGGTCCGGTCTATTGCTGAAACCCAAGGCAAGGGAGGTTAGCAGCTGAAGGACTGTCTAGGTGATAGAGAAGGTGTATACTCCTAGGGTGGAACAGGCATGTGGGGAAGGAGAGTCTGTGGGAAATGAGTATGAGTGGTTCCTGGGAGAGAATTCCTTCCTTGTGACTGTGTTTTTCCCCTGTAACCTCAGCCTAGCCTAGGATTCCTTGCCTTGGGGTGGATCCTAGTCCTAGCTCAGGGGTGACCTATTGCTGAGCTTGATGAGCAACGCAGTCTAAGACTGGGAGGTTCATGGAAGGCCTACACCTGGTTTGTGGAATTACCACAGTTTCAAGATAAGCATCAGCTCATGTTAAATGTTATGTTTTGCATGCCTGTGATGCTTATATTTTATCATGTATTCAATTGTGTAGATGAATTATTGTTAATGCCAGGGAATATTTTTGTTAGCAGTAATTCTTATATTTACTTTGAGTTTAAAGGTGTTTCATTTACTGTGATGCATGTTGTTTATAATCCGAGAGTGAGTGTTATATTTCTGTGAAGTATGGTAACAAAAAAGTAGTGCTACAATTGGCATCAGATCCCACGGTTTCAACACTGAGCCTAGATGGGCCAGTTGAGTGGTCTTTGGATCGAGTGTGTGAGGAGAAATTGTGTCTGGAGGACCAATTTCAGACATTTGAATGATCTTGAGTGCCAAGGAGTTACTTGACCATTTTACCAAGCTCAGGAGGTGTAGTAGTATTGTGAAACCACAACCTGTGTGGTCTATGGCCACAGGGAGAGAGGACTCCGCACTAGAAGTGTTGGGGCCTTACGATATGTTCGGGAGGGAAGGAAAACCCTTGTGACCATCGGATATGGAAAGTGTGCACAGGGTTTTAAAAAAAACCCTTTGGAGTTGCATAGGAACATGGAAATCGCGATACGCGAAATCCCAAAATTCGTCAGGACCATCCATCGAGGGAACCACGTGGCTGTCGGACGATGTTTTGGCATGCGGGAAACCAAAAATGAAGACCCTTGTGTTTGCAAGTCGTGAGTTAGAGAAACATGGATTCCCAAAATGATATACATTATAGATTGCAGGAGAGGACTTGACCGTCGGATCAAGTGGAAGACTAAATCGTAATTTGGGATTTCTGCAAAAGGAAGTTCGAGATGTGGGATGCATGAACTCCTGATGCCCAAAACCATGAAATGTCGAAAAGATCTACACCATAGATCAGAGGAAGGAGTCGAACCTTTGGATTTTGCTTGGAATGGACGTGGGCGCATGAATGTGTACCACGTTCCTGTTAGTCGAGAAGACGTGCGAGAGTGGTGGGACCCAATGATGTCACTGAAGGTGATGTGGACCCTCCTAAACATACCATGCACCATGGTGTTGAAGGGTGACAGTTGTGCTATGTGCTCGGAGAATAAAGTAAATCAAAATTTCGGAAGTTGGGGGTTAGAAAGGAAATCGAGTCTGGAAGTTTCAAGACCCGAAACCCCAAAACCCGAAGTACTGAAGTCTTCAGAGATGGAAGAACTGTAGAATATTTTAAGGATGACAACTGTATTGTGGGCCCAGAGAGAAAGGAAACCAAATTTTTGGAATTCATGAATTGAGGTGAAAAAGAGTGGGAGTCGTTGCAACGTGAATTTCTTGTCATGAAATCCTAAAAGGATCTGGACCATTAGATCCAACTCATCGAGGATCGTTGGATATCATACAATAAATCATGTATTAGATTTCGGAGATAGGAGTGACAAGAGATTGGGAGTCACCACATCATGAACTCATAGATACCGAAAACCCGAAGTCCCGAAATTTGTAGAGTTGAACAGAGCTCAGAAAACTTTGTGAAGTCAAAAAGTTTTTCCTCTTCATGTTGGCTTATGAATGTTGTAAGTTTTCTTGAAGGTTTAAGGGCCTGGAAAAATTTGGATTGATTGCACATTGTGTGTGCAGAGTTCAATGAGTGTCAGGACAACCAAGAATAAATTCCGAGCAAGGAAATCGAAGAGGTGCGGAGTGCCTCCATTTCAGAGGATGAAAGAGAAGGAAAGGATGTCAACTTGGGAGTTGAAGGAACAAACTCGAATGGGCACAGAAAAGAGATAGATAAAGAAGGATGTATGATGAAACTTATTGAAAAATTGCAGAAAGATGCCCAGGCTCACCGAGATGATAGCCAAAAACTCATGAAAATCAGGGATCGACAGGGTGAATTCAACTTAAAAATGTTGAAGAGCGTGGAAAGAATAGAAAAGAAATAGGAAAAAGAGAGTGGCACAAGCAGATCAAGAAGTGTCATAATCCATGAGAGGAGAAGAATATCGAGGAGTGGTAGCAGACATTACCGTCTCTCCCTGAAGCATTTTGGCAAGGAAACACACAGTAGTTCAAGCCCGTACCCTACCAAAAAACACTGAAAATCTAGAAAGGATGAATTCAAAGGGGAGATGAACAAGATTAAGCCTCCAATGAATGATGGAGAACATAAGAAGGAGGAAGATGATGAAACATGGTTGCTTGGCATGAAGAAATATTTCCAACTGCAAAACTACTCCGTTCATGCAGAAGAAAGAATTGCGATGTACCAACTAAAAGGAAAAGCATCCATGTGGTGGGATTAGTTTGTGAAAGTACAACACATCAAAGAGAAAGATATCACTTGGAAGGAGCTTAAGAGGTATTTCAAGAAGAAATACTTGACCAAAAGATATTATGACATAAATATGAAGGAGTTCTTCGAACAAAAAGCTAGGCAGCATGACCATTGATGAGTATAAATGAAGTTTCTTGGAACTACTGCAGTATGTTCCATTCATCAAAGATGAGACTATCAATATTCAAAGGTATCTGAGTGGACTGCCACCTTCTATCGGTGATAAGATTCAATATGATGATCCTAAGACTATGGAAGAAATGATAAGAAGGGAAAAATGCTTATATGAACAAAAAAGAGAAAGGCTTACTTTTCAGAAGGCTTGGGATGATCAGAAGAAGTTCGGGAAAGAACATAGGCAGAAGGGAAACAAGCCTACCTTTTTTAGAAATAGTCCTCACAAACAACCATCCTTTAGGGAGCCCAGGAAGGCTGAAGTGGGTGAGCAAATGCCAAGACCGACACCTATGGAGTGTTGGGGTTGTAAAGGAAACTGTAGGTACAGAGACTTCCCCCACAGAAAAGATAAAGTGAGAACCAAGCAGCATGATTCCCAGGATCTACGTAGCTGATGCAGGAGCATCACAATTACCAAAGCGAGTGTGGAGCCAGTGCATGTGTTTTTTAACACATGACATATTTCTTTGAAAACGTTTTGGAAATGATGTGCCAAACCTTAAATGAACCATTTATGAGGGAGCGCCTTTTGTATATTGTATTGGACCTTGAGCTACACGCTCTCGTCCTTAGTAGATAGGAGGCATTTAATCTAGTTAATGCAGGTAGATAGGATTTATTTCTAGATTAGATAGTTTTAGATGGAAGGAGGGAAAATGGATATAGACACCTTCATTGTATGATTGTAACATTAGAGAGAGAGAGAGGGAGCTAGCACAATTCAGAGCAGGAACAACATAGTAGAGCATAAGAGAACTGTAGAAGACATTCATGTACAGATCTTGAATTAATAGAAGAAATTGATTTAGACTCATTGTTTTGTGTTCTGTGTGTGTGTGTGTTGATGATATGCTCATGAATGTTTTCTTTCCTGTTATGCATTTGATTTGATATGCTGTGCATATGATTTCATGATTGAATGGGAAGTCTGAGAGGATGAGGATATGATTTTCAATTGTTTCTCTATCTGAGTGAGAGATTTCCTACAAGGAGTGCAGTCGAAGTTGTCTACAAGGAGTGCGTTGACAGAAGACTCAAATAGTCAAACTATTGTTCTCATTTACTCAACGAGTGCATTTGGGCATAGGAGCCATGCAAGGAGTGTGCAGGCCAAGCTGAGACTTAGAGTTGCGATTATGAGCAGAGAAATTGAAGACCGCTACTACAGGAGTGCGCACAGTTGGAAGGATTCAACACTTGGAAGTTGTTGAATGTTTGCCGCAAGGAGTGCATGCAAGTCCCTCTAAAAGAATCAGAGTTGGGAAAGCTCAAAAGATATAAAACCTTCGAGGAATCGTCGAAGAAGAGCACAAGGAGTTGTGTCATGGACCGTTAGAGCTAGATTCACAAGCTTACGTGTAGGTGGCGAGTTTCCGTGGAGGCTTACTTAGCCGTCCCATAGATTTCATCAGGAGAAGGTGATTGACGGTCAAGATCTTATGGAAGGGATCCGCAGAATCCTGCTTGCCGTCAGATTCGACATAAGTAGCAAGAAGGTTACGGTCACACCTAAAGTTCAAGCTCAAAAGGTTGTGAGTCATTGGATCAACAGTTGATTTCCCGCTAACCGTCAGATTTGGCAAAAGTTGCATCGGGGTTAAGTCCCAGTGAGCAAAGGAGAGTTTCGGGAGTCATCAGGATATTGGTGGCATCGGTGTTTTGGAAGTCGAGAAACTTGAGGCCTTTCGAGTCTCGAAACACCGATGAGATCATAGCCGTGGAATTCAGGGTGGACACGTGTCAGAGGATCCAAAGGAGTCGGGGTTCAGCTCATCGTGAATTCTAGGAGTGACTAAATCATTGCACCAACAATCGCGATTTTGCGATACCTGATAGAGCGACGTGGAAGTGGTGACATGGAGGAGTAAGCTCTTACGTGCATCGGGATCGGTATATTGGGATTCTCGGTGATGAGAAAATCATTGCAGGAGGAGTCACGAAATCCTGAACCACGATGGCTACATAGTCATAGCGCTACAGTGGAGGACAAGTGTTATCCATATCGGGTTTCGGGACTTGGAGGGTCCTGTGAATAAGTGCGCTTGAAATCACAATATCGCGATACGCGATTTCCCGATCGTGACGAAAGTGTGGTCCATAGGTGATGACATAAAGGACAGGTGGCATCGGGGATTTATGAGTCCACGAATTCTTGGTATCCGTATTCGTGAACTCACGAACTCTGATACAGGAGGGAGGACAGGTGTCAAAGGGTCAACCCTCGCAGGAGTCAACACCAAGTGGCATCGAGGATCGGAGAATCGGGAATCCTGAGAGCATAATTTCTACACACCCCAATTCCGCGAAGTCCGAAACTATGACAGGGGAAAGGACCGTGGTCTCGTGGACTAGCAGGTTGCATGGGAAAGGAGTTAGCCGGAAGGAGATAAAGAGTGGAGAGAGGTGCCATCGCGGATCGGGATTCAGGGATTTGTGAGGCCCGAATCTGTGACTTCAGGACTCACGATCCGGCGAATTCCGATTTCCTGATTTGGAGTAGGGAGATCATAAGGAGAGTTTTGTGGGTGTTGGAAAGTCCCGATAAGGGATTGGAAGAGATTTTTGGGTTCTTCGGGCCAAGAGAGGAGAAGGTCCTGTGTGAGCAGCATACCTGAGGGTGCGGTTGCGTCAAAGTGGTATCAGATCTTAGAAAAGCTTCTTTTCTTTCTGTAGCAGAGAAGAAAATAAAATTTCATCATGCCGCCAAGGAGAGAAAGGCAATCACCTGATCCAGAGGATAGGGAGAACCAAAGAAGAAGAGGGAGACAAGCACAGAATCCATAAATGGAGAGATAGATACGTGATCTCTGAGCGAGACTAGAAGATATGGAGGCAGCGCAGAGATGCACAACAAGTGTTGGAGATCTGAGTGACTCCGAAGACGAAGTTGAAGCCGAACAACAAGAAGAAGTTGCAGCCGAAGATGCAACCAATGAGCGATTAATTAAGGCTATCGCTCGGATGAGTTCGAAAACAAAGATGGAAATTTCAGCTTATGAAGGGAATCTGGATGCAGAAGAGCTTCTAGACTGGATTAGAGCTCTTGACACCTATTTCGATTATGAAGATATCGAAGAAGATACGAAGGTCAGGCATGCTATCACGGGATTAAAAGGACACGTAGCATTATGGTGGGACGAGCTTCAAGCAGATAGGCGCTGCAAAGGTAAGCAAAAAATTAAAAGCTGGGATCGAATGATTGCAAAGATGAAGGAAAAGTTCATCCCAAGGGATTATCAAATCACACTGTTCAGGAGGATGAAAAACCTGAGACAGAAGCTGATGACAGTGAAGGAGTATACTGGGGAATTCTACAAGTTGAATATCAGGGCAGGTCATCGAGAGAGTGATGATGAAAAAGTTTCCAGGTATATGAATGGCTTGAGATACGATATCCAGGATGAGATGAGTATGACAACCATCCGAACGGTGGAGGATGTGTATCAAATGGCTTTGAAAGCTGAAGAGAAGTTGAGCCGTAAGCCAGGACAGCGAGGCCGAGGTAGGAACCAGTCCAAAGGTAAGTCAGTTTCCCAAGATAGGTTCCAAAAATCCAAGGATGATGGGAAAAAGTCTCAAACAAGAACATAAAGAGGTGGAAGTTCACAACAAGGCCAACAGGCTGAACAACGAGGGAAACATACAGAACAGGGCGGAGGATACGCTGATAATAACACCTTTCCTCGTACCAGAGGTAGAAGAAGAGGAAGAGGTGGAATCATTACATGCTTCACATGTGGAAAAAATGGGCACAAGTCCTTTGATTGTCCAGATAAGAAGAAGGATGGAGGCGAAGCTCACATCGCCGAGGCACAGAGGCGAGATGTTGAAGCAGAAAATGTAGAAGACAGAAGGTCATTGATGATGCGTAAAGTTCTCTTAACACCCGAGAAGGAGGTGGAGGACACAGTTTAGAGAAACCGACTTTTCAAAACTGCTTGCAAGACCAAAGATAGGGTGTGCAAGGTTATCGTGGATAGCAATAGCACATATAATCTCAATTCAACCAAGATGGTGGAGAAACTAGAACTAGAGACGACTGATCATCCGAGTCCATATAAAGTTTCATGGCTACAGAAGGGACATCAGGTAAATGTCACTAAACAATGTTTAGTTGAATTTAAAATTGGAGGGTATAATGATAAAATACTCTGTGATGTTATCCCTATGGATGTATGTCATTTATTGTTGGGCAGACCATGGCAATATGACAGGAACATAGTTCATGATGGGAAAATGAATACGTATACTTTGGAGAAGAATGGGAAAAGACATATGTTACTTCCAATTAAATATAAAGAAGTAAAACCGGAAGTGAGAAATATTGTACTTCTCATGAGTGGGAAGGAGCTTCTTACGGAAGTGAAGAAGAAAGAAGATCCACAATTCTTTGTGGTCAGAAAACCTAAAATTGTTTTGACTAGCACAAGAGTGGATGATTTGTCGGAAGAAATTCAGGAACTGTTGGAAGAGTTCGCTGACATTGTGGTAGATGAATTACCTCATTCGTTGCCACCGATGAGGAGCATAAGTCACCATATAGACCTCGTACCAGGAGCTAGTTTGCCGAATAAGGTCGCGTACAGGTTGACGCCTCAGGAGAATGAGGAGGTTAAGAAGCAGGTCTAGGAGTTGTTGGACAAGGGATTGGTCAGGGAAAGTTTGAGTCCGTGTGTCGTTCCAATGGTACTCAACCTGAAGAAAGATGGAGGCTGGAGAATGTGCACCGATTCCAGAGCCATTAACAAGATAACCATCAGGTACAGGTTTCCATTGCCACGGATGGACGGCTTGATGGACTGTTTAAGTGGAGCCAAATTTTTTTCAAAGGTTGATTTGAAAAGCGGATACCATCAGATTCGCATGAGGGAAGGCGACGAGTGGAAGACAACTTTCAAAACCAACGAAGGGTTGTATGAATGGCTAGTCATGTTGTTTGGCTTGATGAATGTGCCGAGTACCTTCATGAGGTTAATGAATGAAGTTTTGAAGGAATTCATCGGGAAGTTTGTCATTGTTTATCTGGATGACATATCGATTTTCAGTAAAACAAAAGCAGAACATCTGAAGCATTTAGCTACAGTAATGAAGAAGCTAAAGCAAGAGAATTTGTTGATCAACATGAGGAAATCTTCATTTATGAAGACATAACTCATTTACTTGGGATTTGTCATATCGGCGAATGAATTGAAGATTGATCCAGGTAAGGTGGAGGTAACTAAAAATTGGCCATCACCAATAAATGTTTTCGAGGTGAGAATTTTTCATGGACTGGCTAGTTTCTACATGAAGTTCATCAGAAATTTCAGTGGGATTAGCGCAGCGATGATGGACACAGTCAGGAAAGGACATAAATATTTTCATTGGACTGAAGAGGCAGAGAAGAGTTTCAATCTGTTGAAACGAAAGATCATAGAACAATCGGTTTTGGTGTTGCCGGACTTTAAAAATATGTTTCAGGTGAAATGTGACGCGAATGGGTTTTCCATAGGAGCGGTCTTGAGTCAGGATGACAGACCAATTGCATATTTCAGCGAAAAGATGAATGAGGCAAGGCATAAATACTACACATATGATAAATAATTCTATGCCATCATACAGGCATTGAAGAAATGGAGACACTATTTGATTCTGAGAGAGTTTATTTTATATAGTGATAACCATGCATTGCAGTATGTAACTCAACAGGAGAAATTGAATCAGAGGCATGTTAAGTGGGTTGAATACATGCAAAATTTTACATTCGTAATTAAGCATATTTCGGGTACTGCTAACAAAGAGGTTGATGCTTTGAGCAGGAAATGTTTGTTGTTGCAGGAGTTCAGAGTCAAGACTTTAGGCTTTGATGATCTTAAGGACATGTATGCAGCTGATCAGGATTTCAGTGAAGCGTATGGAGCAGCTGAGAACCCAGTTCTCAGAGACCGAAGCCAGTGTATAGAGTATGTGATCTAGGATGGGTTGTTTTTCAAAGGCAATCAACTATGCATTACAAATTGCTCCATGAGGGAGAATCTGTTAAAACAAAAACACAGCGGAGGCTTGGCAGGGCATTTTGGCCACAACAAGACGTTTGCAAAGCTGAGCGAAGCATACTTTTGGCCATGGATGTGGTCAGAAGTCAAGAGGTTTGTCGATAGATGTAGAATTTGCCAACATTCAAAGGGTAGGAAGCAGAATGCGGGATTCTATCAACCATTACCCATACCCGAGAAGTCGTGGGATGAAATCGGCATGGATTTCATATTGGGATTCCCTAGGATGCAAAGAGGACATGATTCGATCTTTGTGGTGGTTGACAGGTTTTCCAAAATGGCACATTTTATCCCATGCCAGAAAACCAGCGATGCTACTCATATCGCAAATATGTTTTTCAAGGAGGTCGTTAGACTTCATGGTTTACCCAGAAGTATAGTTTCAGACAGGGACATGAAATTCATTAGACATTTCTGGAGGATACTCTGGAAGAAGATGGGGACTAAATTGACGTTTAGTTCTGCCTATCATCCACAAACGGATGGGCAAACAGAAGTGGTAAATAGAAGTCTGGGAGACCTGCTAAGAAGCTTGGTGACAGAGTACCGCAATAGTTGGGAAAATGTGTTGCCACAGGCAGAGTTTGCATACAACGACTCAGTGAACAGGAGCACAGGGAAAAGTCCATTTGATATTTTATACGGTAGGCGGCCAAGAGGAGTTTCAGAGCTAAGGGATTCGGAACAGATAATGACTAAGAGTGCAAGTGTTGAAGAATTCGCAGAGGCGATGAAAGAGCTTCACGGCCAGGTGAAGGAACGACTGCTGAAATCAAATCAAGAATATAAGCGCAGAGCCAATCAGCGGAAGAGACAAATTTAGTTCGAAGTTGGTGAGTTAGTTCTGGCACATTTGAGGAAATAAAGGTTCCCAAGGGGAACATACAATAAACTAAAGATGAAGAAAATTGGGCCATGTAAAGCCCTGAAGAAATTAGAAGAAAATTCTTATGAAATTGAGTTTCCGGATGGGATCGAAATATCTCCAACATTCAATGTATCAGATTTATTTCCATAGGTTCAGTGGTAGAAGAAGATGTCGATTGCAGAAAATCCACAGATGGAGCGTATACTCGACAAGAAGGTGAGAAAAATACCAGGCGGAAGCAATACTTCGAGTATCTGATCAAATGGAAGGGCCATCCGGTGGAAGATGCCAGTTGGGAGACTGAAGCAGAGATTCAGAAGCATAGATAGACCATGCAGGAGCTCATGGACAGGAGCCCATGAAATCTTTCAAGCAAGGGAGTATGATGCAGGAGCATCGCAATTACCAAAGCGAGCGTGCAACCAGCGCATGTGTTTTTTAACACATGACATATTGCTTTGAAAACTTTTTGGAAATGATGTGCCAAACCTTCAATGAACCATTTATGAAGGAGCACCTTTTGTATATTGTATTGGACCTTGAGCGACATGCTCTCATCCTTAGTAGATAAGAGGCATTTAATCTAGTTAATGCAGGTAGATATGATTTATTTCTAGATTAGACAGTTTTAGATGGAAGGAGGGAAAACGGATATAGACACCCTCATTGTATGATTGTAACATTAGAGAGAGAGAGAGGGAGCCAGCATAATTCAGAGTAGGAAGAGAATAGTAGAGCAGAAGAGAACTGTAGAAGACATTCATGTACAAATCTTGAATTAATAGAAGGAATTGATTCAGACTCATGGTTTTGTGTTCTCTCTATGTGTGTGTTGATGATATGCTCATGAATGTTTGCTTTCCTGTTATGCATTTGATTTGATATGCTGTGCATATGATTTCATGATTGAATGGGAAGTCTGAGAGGATGAGGATATGAGTTTCAATTGTTTCTCTGTCTGAGTGAGAGATTTCCTGCAAGGAGTGCAGTCGAAGTTGTCCGCAAGAAGTGCATTGACAGAAGACTCAGATAGTCAAACTGTTGTTCTCATTTACTCAACGAGTGCATTTGGGCATAGGAGCCGTGAAAGGAGTGTGCAGGCCAAGCTGAGACTCAGAGTTACGATTCTGAGCAGAGAAATTGAAGACCGCTGCTGCAGGAGTGCGCAAAATTAGAAGGATTCAACACTTGGAAGTTGTTGAATGTTTTCCGCAAGGAGTGCGTGCAAGTCCCTCTGAAAGAATCAGAGTTGGGAAATCTCAGGAGGTATAGAACCTTCGGGGAATTTTCGAAGAAGAGCACAAGGAGTTGTGTCGTGGAACGTTCGAGCTAGCGTCGCAAGCTTACATGTAGGTGGCGAATTTCTGTGGAGGATTACTTAGCCGTCCCATAGATTTCATCAGGAGAAGTAGATTGACAGTCAAGATCTTGTGGAAGGGATCCGCAGAATCCAACTAGCTGTCAGATTCGACAGAAGTAGCAAGAAGGTTACATTCACACCCAGAGTTCGAGCTCAAAAGGTTGTGAGTTGTTGGATCAACAGTTGATTTCCCGGCAACCGTCAAATTTGGCAGAAGTTGCGTCGGGGTTAAGTCCCAGTGAGTAGAGGAGAGTTCCAAGAGTCATCGAGATATTGGTGGCATCGGTGTTTTGGAAGTCGAGAAACTCGATGCCTTTTGAGTCTCAAAACACCGACGGTATCATAGTCGTGGAATTCATGGTGGACACGTGTCATAGGATCCAAAGGAGTCAGGGTTCATCTCATCGTGAATTTCGGGAGTGAAGAAATCGTTGCACCAAGAATCACAATTTCGCAATACCCGATAGGGCAACGAGGAAGTGGTGACATGGAGGAGTAAGATATCACGTGCATCAGGGATCGGTATATCGGGATTCTCGGTGACGATAAAATCATTGCAGGAGAAGTCGCGAAATCCTGAAATGTGATGGCCACACAGTCATAGAACTACAGTGGAGGACATGTGTTATCCATATTGAGTTTCGAGACTTGGAGGGTCCTATGAATAAGTGCGCTTGAAATCGCGATATCGCGATCCGCGATTTCCCGATCGTGACAAAAGTGTGGGCTATAGGTGATGACATAAAGGACATGTGGCGTCGGGGATTTGTGAGTCTGGGAATTCTTGGTATCTGGATTCGCGAACTTGCAAACTCCGATACAGGAGGGAGGACAGGTGTCAAAGGGTCAACCCTCGCAGGATTCAACACCAAGTGGCATCGGGGATTGGAGAATCGGGAATCCTGAGAGCATAAGTTCTACACACCCCAATTCCGCGAAGTCTGAAACTCTAACAGGGGAAAGGACCATGGTCTCGTGGATTAGCAGGTCGCATGGGAAAGGAGTTAGCCAGAAGGAGCTAAAGAGTGGAGAGAGGTGCCATCGCGGATTGAGATTTGGGGATTTGTGAGGCTCGAATCTGTGACTTCAGGACTCGCGATCCGGCAAAGTCCGATTTCCTAATTTGGAGTAGGGAGATCATAAGGAGAGTTATGTGGGTGTTGGAAACTCCCGATAAGGTTTTGGAAGAGATTTTTGGGTTCTTCAGGCCAACAGAGGAGAAGGTCCTGTGTGAGCAGCATACCTGAGGGTGCGGTTGCATCAGTATCCCTGGACAACAAGCAAGCATAATTTCAATCGCACATGATTGAAGTGGAAGGTATGATTAACAACCAATCACTAATTATTTTAATTGATTCAGGGGCTATCCATAGTTATGTAGATCCTAGGGTGGTGGAAAGTTTGTGTTTATCAAGAAGAAAAAATGAGAAGTCTTGGTTAGTGTAGTTGGCCACAGGGACCAAGAGGAAGGTCACTGAATTGGTTAAGTCTTGTTCAATGGACATGAAAGGATTGATCACTAAGGCTGAATTGAATATTCTGCCTTTAGGCTCTTATGCCTTCTTAATTGGGATGGACTGGTTGGACGGACACCATGCCCTCCTGGACTGTCATAACAAGACTTTTACATGTCTGGACAAAGAGGGAAATCAGAAAATAGTCCAAGGAATTCCCAAAGTTGTGGATGTCAGACAAATCTTAGCCATGCAGTTGAAGAAGTGCTACAGGAAGGGTTGTCAATTATTTGTAGCTCGTGTGGAAGAAGAATTTAGTGATGCAATCTCAAAGATTGGAGACCATGAGGTACTCACAGATTTCAAAGACGTATTTCAGGAGGTACCTGGACTACCTCCGAAGAGGGACATCGATTTTTCTATAAATTTAATGCCTGGAGCAGCTCCAGTTTCAAAGTCTCCCTATAGAATGAGTACGCCAGAGATGAAAGAGTTGCAATTGCAGCTTGAAGAGATTTTGAAGAAGGGGTACATTTTCTCAAGTGTGTCACCTTGGGGTACCCCAGTCCTATTCGTGAAGAAAAAATATGGGATGTTGAGGTTGTGCATGGATTTTCGACAGTTGAATAAGGTAATTGTCAAGAACAAGTATCCTCTGCCAAGGATTGATGATCTTTTCGATCAGTTGAAGGGTGCTAGAATATTTTCAAAGATAGATCTCAGATCGCGATATCACCAGGTAAGAATAAAGGATGAGGACATCATCAAGACCACCTTTAGAACAAGGTATGGTCATTAAGAATTCACAGTGGTCCCATTCGAACTAACAAACACACTTGTTGTTTTCATGTGCTTAATAAATGGTGTATTCAGGGACTATTTAGACAAGTTTGTCATAGTCTTCCTGGATGACATCTTGGTGTATTCCAAGTCATAGGAAGAGCATGAACAACACTTGAGAATGGTTTTGCAAGTGTTTAGAGAACACCAATTGTATGCCAAGTTGAGAAAATGCTCATTTTATCAAAGGTAGATCCATTACTTGGGACATATTATTTCAGAAGAAGGGATCATCGTGGATCCTGAAAAGATTGAGGCCATCCGGGAATGGTCAGCGCCAAGGAATGTGGCGTGAGTTAGATATTTTATGGGTCTAGAAGGCTATTACAAAAGGTTTATAGCAGGGTTCTCAAAGTTAGCTCACCCTATTACTTCCTTGCAAAGGAAGGAGAAGAAGTTTTCGTGGACTGAAGAGTGTGAGAACAGTTTCTAGCGATTGAAGCAGTTGTTAACCAGTGCTCCAATCCTGAGGATTGCAGATCCAAATATGGATTTCGTGGTGTGAACAGATGCGTGTAAGGAGGGATTGGGAGGAGTTCTCAACAAAGAGGGATTTGTAATCTGTTGTGAGTACAGGAAGCTGAAAGAGCATGAAAGAAATTATGTCACTCATGATTTGGAGCTAGCAGCAATTGTCCATGCTCTGAGGAAATGGAGACATTACCTCATGGGAAGAAAATTTGAATTGAAAACAGACCACAATGGTCTAAATTATTTATTTGATCAGCCGACTTTAAACGCAAGGCAAACCAGATGGCTGGAGTTTCTGTGCGAATATGACTTTGATATCAAGCATATCAAGGGTAAGGAAAATAAGGTGGTTGATTCACTCAGCAGAAAAGTGCATGACTTACATGCTACAACCATTAGCATGTACAGGACTGATATCAGGGATAGAGTTCTAGAAGTTGCAAATGTTGATTTGCAGTTCAAAGATTTGGTAGCAAAGCTATAGCAACGTGAGAGACCACAGACCAAGGAAAGTTACACCTTGGAAGATGATGGCTTACTTCTATATAAAAACATAGTGTACATACCCAATGTCCAAGAATTGAAGCTGGCGATTCTAAAATAAATGCATAATGTGATGTATGCCAGACATCCTGGTTATCAGAAGACTGTAGCAGTAGTCAAAAGCCATTATTTTTGGCCCGGTATGAAGAAAGAAATCGCTGAATACATCGCCAAATGTATGGAGTGGAAGAAAGTTAAGGCTGGCCATAGGCACCCAACAGGGTTGCTACAGCCTTTACCCATTCCTAAGTGGAAATGGGCAGTGGTGACAATGGATTTTATCACAGGAATGCCCAGAACAAGAAAGAAGCATGATTCAATCATGGTGGTGGTGGACAAGCTTACAAAAGTTGCCCATTTTATTCCACTGAAAACCACTCATAGGGCAGCAAATGTTGTTGATATCTTCTTAAGAGAAGTTGCATGCTTGCACAGAGTTCGTAAGACAATTATGTCTGATAGGGACCCGAAATTCACCTTGAATTTTTGGAAAGGACTGTTCAAAGGATTCGAAATGAATTTGAACTTTAGTACAACGTATCATCTTGATTCTGACGGACATACAGAGAGGGTGAACGGATTAATAGAAGACATGTTGAGAATGTATGTGATGGATAAACCATCAAGATGGGAAGACTAATTGTATTTGGTAGAATTCGCCTACAATAATGGGTATCGCGCATCATTGAATATGATCCCATTTGAAGCACTTTATGGAAGAAAGTGCAACACTCCAGTGAGCTAGGATAATCCAGCTGACAGAGCAGTAGTTGGGCCTGAGCTGCTCAAAGAGATGGAAGACCAAATGATAAGAATTAAATAGAATTTGAAAGCTGCCCAGGATAGGCAGAAGAGTTATGCTGATAAAAACAAAACCCATAGAGAATACAAAGTGGGTGATCATGTTTTCCTGAAAGTAAAAACTAACAGGAGTTCTCTGAAGTTGGGAAGTTGCGCCAAGTTGGCAGCAAGATTTTGTGGGCCATTTGAGATCCTGGAAAGGATTGGGCCAGTTGCATACATGCTTTCATTACCTGCATATATGACCATACATAATGTGTTTCATGTTTCACTTCTTAAGAGATATATACCTGATGCTAATCATGTTATCGATTGGAATGTGATTCAGGTGGAGCCAGAAGGTGTCCTGCAAGTGCATCATGTGTGCATATTGGACAAGAAAAGAAAACAGCTCTGGAATCGAGCCATAGAGATTGTAAACGTCCAATGGACCTGGTACCGTCCTAAGAACATGACATGGGAGCATGAAGATGTTATGTGGGCAGAGTACCTGCATCTTTTTGAAAATTTTGAAAAGCTTGCAGAGACAGTGTAAGGTTGCACTGAGGACAGTGCAGAAATAAGGGGAAGGGGATTGTAGTGTCCCCAAGGCCGAGCCCTTTGTAAATCTGGTTTATGAAATGAATTGTAAATATGTGTTATAGGCTGGTGAGACAATTTTGTATAAGTCGGTGGGCTTATGTGATTGTTAGGCCAGAGAGCCTAAGGGTTGTAGGCCAAGGGCCTGATTTTGTACATGTATGTATGCAACACATTAATAGAATATAAACATCGCTACATGAAGGCCAACACAATGAATGAGTGATGAGGGACTAAGCATCCATAGAGAGGGCAAGGGATTAGGGGTTGGAAGGTGGGAAAAGGGGCAAAGTGTTAAGCCTAGGGGGATTAAGCCTTGGGAATAATAAGTTAATATTATTCCAAAGAGACATGTGAAAATATATGTTTTTATCCTAAATTATTTTGGAATGACATGTGACTTCCAAATGGAAGGAACGCCTGTGGATGTAATGCATGCAGTTTCATGGGTGACGAGTGTTAACCCAAGTGCATGCAGTTAAAAATGTTGAATTAATCCATGAGGGGGTTCCTCCTCCATTCGACCCTGGACTGCCTGAGTGTGAAATGTCCAACCTCTGCAAAGATACCTTCGTGCATCCTCTGAAATAGGGAGAAAGGACTGTGTTTGTTTTGATATAGCCCATACATCCTATTGTGAACCGGGTGTCTGAATTTATCCCTGTGTGGACAACTCGTCACACATCTCTGAGAAGTCTATGTGTTGATTTTGAGGATAGCCTGTGTTGAGTTCTGGAAAGCTAAGACACCCTCTGTCTGAACCATCGAACATGTGTGTGGATTATTTTTTCCGAAGACATATCTGTGAGACCATCCTCCATTGTTGAACCTATTGGAAATCCCGTGTCTATTTTCTTGTTGGTTGTTGTAGCCACACAGTGCTGGACTATGTGGGTCTTGTTGGCCATTTGTACAACACTCTCTCCAGGTAAGGGAGGTGATTGAGGTTGGAAGAACAGGTTGTTGGCCTATCAGCGATTCTCTCCAGGTGAGTGAGTGCGCAAAGGAAGGAGAGAACTCCTAGAAGGAACCCTGTAGCTTCCACAGAGCTCAGAGACTTCTGATCCGGTCTGTTGCTGAAACCCAAGGCAAGGGAGGTTAGCAGCCAAAGGACTGTCTATGTGACAGAGAAGATGTATACTCTTGGGGTGGAATAGGCATGTTGGGAAGGAGATTCTATGGGAAGTGAGCATGAGTGGTTCCTGGGAGATAATTCCTTCCTTGTGACTGCGTGTTTTCCCTGTAACCTCAGCCTAGCCTAGGATTCCTTGCCTTGGGGTGGAGCTTAGTCCCAAATTAGGGGTGACATATTGTTGAGCTTGATGAGCAACACGGTCTAAGGCTGGGAGGTTCATGGAAGGCCTGCACCTGGTTGGTGGAATTACCGCAATTTCAAGATAAGTATTAGCTCATGTTAAATGTTATGTTTTGTATGCTTGTTGTTATCACTCCAATAAAATCCTTAGGGTTGTAGGCTAAGAATGATTGGTAACTTAAGAAATTTAATAATCAAAGTATCTGTGGAACAATAGGATAACTAAGAAGGCTAAGAAAAGGACAACTTGTTATGCATCTAAATAAACCAGTGCTTTGATAGACTAGATATCTGTTATAATAGATAAAAAGGTGTGAAGAATACCATTCAAGATAACCAAGTACAAGAGATGTATGGTCATACCAGACAGTAAAGAAACATCTAATTCATATTCATGAGCAATACCAGAAGATAACAGTTCTGAATAACTAAGCTGGACAAAATTAAATAACAGAGTAGTGGAGTATATCAAAATACTGATATATAATAACCAAAGAAGACTGTGATTCATATAACATAACAGAGTCAAAGTACATAGACAAAGTATCCAGGATTGAAACCCCCCTCCTATGACTGAACCCCCAAGGCTTTATAGCCTTTACAAAGCAGTTTCAGATCCTAAAAAGATGGATCAATTATTCTAAAAATAGAAAGTAAAACAATATTTACAATAAAATAGGAAAAACCCTCAAGATGAGGTCAATCCATATCTAATGATCTCTAAGAGTAGTAGATTGTTGATGAAGTGCAATTTTAGCCTCCCAAGGCTGTTTGATTTGGTCCTCCAAAGATAAAATTCGAATTTGGTGAAGTGTGCAAAAGCCCTGATTTTCTGCCTTTGAAAAAGATACCAAAATCGATTGAAACACCTCTTCTTTCTCTTATCCATCAAAAATATCCATTGAATAAGACTTGATAATTCAACAACTGTCCATTTAAAGCGGTTTCAAACCATTCAAACTCAAAAAATCCTGATCTGGCCAAACATTCGGTCATTTTGGCCGTGACAGGCTTTCACCATCTTATTTACCTAAAAATCTACTCCTTAGCTGGTGAAAAGCAGAGATTTCACTAGCTAACTAGCAAAGTTCAAGACGAGTTAGCTGGTGAAATCACATATTTGTTTAAAATCAAATTTCGCAGTCGTGGAGAGTCTGTTTTACATGCTTGAATAGTTGATCGACATCTAGAAATCCTAAGCTTTCCAATGGTGCTTTCAAATCTGCATTTGGAGTTTGGGAAGGTAATCAAAAGTTCCCTGCAAGATTAGGCATCATTCTTTAAAAAATGGCAGTGCATTTTTTATCGCTAACAACTGGCTCCAACTAGGATGGATATCTTCCTGCGAGGTTTCCAATAACCTGGTAGACCTTGTGCCTTTAGTATTGGGCATGGAGTTATTCAACCTTTACAATTTATCATTCGGTTTTGGAAATTCCATGTTGACTATTATAGAAATTGTACACTCATAAGGTGGATGACAAAGTACTCTTAAAGCTTGCAATAGCTTTACGCTGTTGCTGAGATTTATCTTTTCAATCAGCTCTAGCAGATTGTTTGTGCCCTGTAGCTATAGCTATGACTGCTTCATCAATGATAAACTCTAAAGTTCCAACCTTTGCATTTTTACCATCATAAACTTGGCAAAGACTTCTGTTATTTCACTCCTAGAAGCTACAACCCTTAGCCCCTCTTATGTCTTGAGCTACAACCCTAGAATCTACAACCCTAGAAGCTATTTACTCCTAGAATCTAAAACCCTACAAATGCAGCATGGTATTGTATCCAGCATTCAAACCTCAGTCCTATGACTGAAACCCCCCCTCTACTGTTTAAACCATAGGCCTCTTTTTCCCTATACATCAGAATCTCCTATCCAATTAAAGTAGATCAACATGCTTAAAATAGTAAATGGTCAAAATAGTTCAGAAAAACAAGGATAAGATCCTATCAAAAAGTTCAAATTCTTATCAAATAAATCTCCAATATCTTCGACATTTTTCAGTAGTCTTCAGAGTGATGAAAAGATAACTCAACATCTTTTTCTAACACTTGGGCATATCTTCAACTCAAAATATCAAAGATTTTAACGTTGTATCATTTGCATCTGCCTCAAAAACTTGAAAAAGAGGACGATCCTTATCTCTCTCAATTATGTCATTCATTAAGAACCTTCCTCAAATGATTTGGCAATGAAAGTATTTGATCTGAGAAAACATACTACCATTTTTCCTATGTCTGTGCTTTTAGCAACTTACAGTCATGAAACAAGAGAGGATTAGCTGTCGAACGTCTTGGGATTTGGCAGCTAACAGTGCCTTATGGAACTACTATCATCGTCTGGATCATGAATCATCACACAAAAAGCTGAGCAAGAAGTCAAACTTTGACCAAAATATCAGGCACAAAAAGTTTAACCAAGTGACAAGATAGAAATCTGAGTCATTTAATCTTTTGAATCTGAATACGATCTTCATCTGATGAATCCCTTGTGACATGCTCTTGGATAGATTTGAGTCACCTCAAATGATGATAAGGTTGCCAACTGTACTCCAACTATTTAGAACAAATCCTGAAATCACTGACATCTTCCTTAAAGTATGGAATGCCCCTCAACTATCTCCTCAAAATCTGGGATGTGCTTCTCAAGTTAGAATGTTGATAAGGATGTTTCAAGAGCTTGACGCCTTGATTTTTTTTTAAAATAACTCAATCCACGCCTATGACATTTTATCATTTGTATAGTAGATGCCAGGCTTAATAATTTTATGGCAGAATACCAACTGCTCATTCTTATTGAAAAAATCTATCGGCACAATAGGAGGAAGTGTATTTATAGTTATGGGACAAAGATACATATGTTTCAAACACCCATTGAGCGCAGAAAATAATCTCATTACACAAAATTATTTATTGAAACCTTCCAAGTCTAAGACGTAGCTCGAGATTCTCTTTGTTCCACTTAATCTCCAATGGACCTCCAGGCAAATCAACCAATCATTTCCTTCCGTTCTCAACCTCCTTTATCTATTCTTAGGCTACCAAAGACTCAATATTTGATTGCAAAGATGTTGGGAAGATGGACACCCTGATATAAATGTTGGCACAGTGTCATCAGAGGGTTTCACTATTTCCAGTTCGTCCAAACTATTTCTTTGGCATTAGCTGAGAAAGTACCAACCGCTACTTGTACAGGATTTGATCAGACTCTCTTACTTCCTTTTGGAAACACTCAATGCCATTTCTATATAAGTATTTTCATAGCCTTATAGCTTGGCCTACCCTGCACTTTGTTGTTGATATCCCTACACATCCTGAATTTAAACAGATGGATGCTAGATTAGCAGCTGCAGATGCAACAATATCACATCCTCTTGGACACCTGTCCTGTCGCCAGTACCCTCTGCAAACCTGTAGTCTTCCTACAGTTTGCTTTGTTTATTCATGAAATCAACAATTGAAAAAGGTCTAATTGCTTGTATGAGGAGCTTATTCCTCTACATACTCCTACTGCTAAACAAAACTGAAATTTGGTCAGGTAAACACATATTTCCATAGCAGCCAAGAAAGCAATTGACTTGCAACTTTATGCAAAGTTATAGACAACCAGACTGTAGGATCTGAAACATAATCTTTAAAATAAAATGTACAATAAAAAAATATGACCTCAATGATGGAAACAACTGGAATTTTCTTACTGAAAAACATCTCCATATGAGTGGCAATCGGATCTGAAAAATCATACCAAGCTGGGTGCTCAACATTTGACAAAGAAACATGCATCATAAACTGTTGATCTAATTTTTTCTACTCTCTTTTACCATTACTGGTCTCAATGTTGAATACATAATTCTCATCCTCTGTCAGAGAGTCATATAAGAAGTATTATTTATCTGAACCTTTCATCTCATCTCCTTCCTCCTCATATCTACTCAGATCTTCTAGCCCCTGCAAACTAGAAAATTGAGAGCTGCCCTCAGCGTCTACTGCAGATTCAACACTTTCACTTGTTGATTTGTCAATCTTCTCATCACCTTTCAAGTCTTCAAAGGGGACAATTCGATTTTCCTGACAGCCTAAGACAATAGATGCATTCAGCACAATGTCAAAAGCACTTATACTATGGCTATTATTGTGAATCTCATCAATGTCTTGGTCACAATGAGAAATATCCCCTATAACAACATACTCTTCATAATTTTCTGAATCTTTAGTTAATAAGTTGAATTCATGACAACATTCAGGAAATAGAAGGTTGGCTAAAAATATCTCTTTACAAAACGAATGAAAGGCAACATGAAACTCTACCAAGGAGTTGATACTGGCAATAGGAAGAGACTGGTACCAATCATGAGAAATCCCCTCTAATGAAAAATAAAAGAGATGGATCTAAACATCCTCATGCACAACTTGCAACTGATGAATGTAATCATGAAAGTCCAGCAAATGCTCAGCTGGTACATCCCAATCTTCACCTCGAAATCTGGGAAGGCTATTTTCCCATTCATCTCTACTAGGAACTAGATTAGGGAAACCAACAATCTTTGAAAAATTGCAGAATACATACCTCTTAGATAAGATCTTATTCATTTCATACCAGTGGGGTCTCCAACGGATTTCAGAATAGTCGATTCGCCACCGAATTTGTCCTTCATCGAGTTGCCAGATAGATGATTACAACCAAATAATGTCCAGACTTTGTCTATCATCAAAGCTGTATCTTGTTGTCTCCCAAGGAAGCTGAGCTTCAATCTCCTCTCCCCAGCAACGGTGCCAATTTGTTATCACTCCAAGAAACTCCTTAGGGTTGTAGGCTAAGAATGTTTGGTAACTTAAGAAATTTAATAATCAAAGTATCTGTGGAACAATGGGATAACTGAGAAGGCTAAGAAAAGGACAACTTGTTATGCATCTAAATAAACCAGTGCTTTGAGAGACTAGATATCAGTTACAATAGATAAAAAGGTGTGAAGAATACCATTGAAGATAACCAAGTACAAGAGATATAGGGTCATACAAGAGAATAAAGAAACATCTAATTCATATTCATGAGCTATACCAGAAGATAACAGTTCTGAATAACGAAGCTGAATAGAATTAAATAACAAAGTAGTGGAGTATATGAAAAGACTGATATATAATAACCAAAGAAGATTGTGATTCATATAACATAACATAGTCAAAGTACATAGCCAAAGTATCCAGGATTGAAACCCCCCTCCTATGACTGAACCCCCCAGGCTTTATAGCCTTTACAAAACAGTTTCATATCCTAAAAAGATGGATCAATTATTCTAAAAAGAGAAAGTAAAACAATATTTACAATAAAATAGGAAAACCCTCAAGATGAGGTCAATCCATATCTAATGATCTCTAAGAGTAGTAGATTGCTGATGAAGTGCAGTTTTAGCCTCCCAAGGCTGTTTGATTTGGTCCTCCAAAGATAAAATTTGAATTTGGTGAAGTGTGCAAAAACCTTGATTTTTTGCCTTTGAAAAAGATACCAAAATCGATTGAAACACCTCTTCTTTCCCTTATCCATCAAAAATAGACATTGAATCAGACTTGATAATTCAACAACTGTCCATTTAAAGCGGTTTCAAACCATTCAAACTCAAAAAATCTCGATTTGGGAAAAAATTTGGTCATTATGGCCGTGGCAGGATTTCACCAGCTTATTTACCAAAAAATCCGCTCCTTAGCTGGTGAAAAGCAGAGCTTTCACCAACTAACTAGCTAAGCTCAAGACGAGTTAGCTAGTGAAAGCGCATATGTTTTTAAAATCAAATTTCTCAGTCGTGGAGTGTCTATTTTACATGCTTGAATAGTCAATTGACATCTAGAAATCCTAAGCTTTTCAATGGTTCTTTCAAATATGCATTTGGAGCTCGGGAAGGTAATCAAAAGTTCCCTTCAATATTAGGCATCATTCTTTTAAAAATGACAGTGCATTTTTTATCGCTAACACCTATGATGCTTATATTTTATAATGTATTCGGTTGTGCACATGAATTATTGTTAATGCCAGGGAATATTTCTGTTAGCAGTAATTCTTATATTTACTCTGAGTTTAAAGGTGTTTCATTTTCTTAAATGCATGTTGTTTTATAATCTGAGCGTGAGTGTTATATTTCTGTGAAGTATGGTAACACAAACGTAGTGCTACAATTGGTATCAAAGCCCACGGTTTTGAAACTGAGTCTAGATGGGCTAGTTGAGTGGTCTTTGGATTGAGGGTGTGAGGAGAAATTGCGTCTAGAGGACCGATTTCGGACCTTTGAATGATCCTGAGTGTCAAGGAGTTACTTGACCATGTTACCAAGCTCAGGAGGTGTAGCGGTATTGTGAAACCACAGCCAGTGTGGTCTATGGCCACAGGGAGAGAGGAATCCACACCATAAGTGATGGAGCCTTAGGATCTGTTCATAAGGGAAGGTGAACCCTCGTGACTGTCGGATCTGGAAAGTGTGTGCAAGGTTTAAAAAAAAACCATTTGGCGTTCCACAAGAACGTGGAAATCGCGATACGCGAAATCCCAAAATTCATCAGGACCATCCATCGGGGGAACCATGTGGCTACCGGATGGCATTTCAGCATTCAAGAAACAAAAAAGGAAGACCCTTCTATATGCAAGTCACAAGTTAGGGAAACACGGATTCCCGAAACGATCTACACTGTAGATCGCAGGAGAGGACTTGACCATCGGATCAAGTGGAAGAGTAAATCGCAATTCGGGATTTCGGCAAAAGGAAGTTCGAGATGTGGGATTCATGAACTCCCGATGCTTGAAACCTTGAAACATCGAAAATATATGCGTCATAGATCTGAGGAAGGAGTCTAACGTTTGGATTTTGCTTGGAATGGACGTGGGCGCATGAATGTGTACCACGTGCCAGTGAGTCGAGAAGACAGGCGAGAATGGTGGGACCCAATGACATCATTGAAGGTGACATGGACCCTCCTAAACCTACCAAGAACCATGGTGGTGAAGGGTGATGGTTGTGTCGTTGGCCCGGAGAATAAAGTAAATCAGAATTTCGGAAGTCGGGGATTGGAAAGGAAAGCAAGTCTAGAAGTCTCAAGAACTGAAACCGCGAAACCTGAAGTCCCAAAGTCACGAAGTCTTCAGAGATGGAAGAACCATAGTATATTTTAAGGGTGACATCTTTGCTATGGGCCCAGAGAGAAAGGAAACCAAATTTTTGGAATTCAAGAATTGAGGCGACAAAGAGTGGGAGTCGTTGCAACGTGAATTTATGGTCATGAAATCCTTAAAGGATCTGGACCGTTAGATCCAACTCATCGAGGATCGTTGGATCTCATACAAGAAACTGTGTATTAGATTTCAGGGATAGGAGTGACAAGAGGTTGGGAGTCACTGCATCGTGAACTCTCGGGTACCGAAAACCCGAAGTCCCAAAATTTGCAGAGCTGAACAGATATCAAAAAACTTTGTGAAGTCAAAACATTTTTCTTATTCACATTGGCTTATGAATGTTGTAAGTTTTCTTGAAGGTTTAAGGGCCTGACAAACTTTGGATTGATTGCACATTGTGTGTGCAGAGTTCAACGAGTTTCAGGACAACCAAGAATAGACGTCGAGTAAGAAAATGGAGGAGGTGCGGAGTGCCTCCATTTTAGAGGATGAAAGAGAAGGAAAGGATGTCAACTTGGGATTCGAAGGAACAAACTCTAATGGGCACGGAAAAGAGATTGATAAAGAAGGACATATGATGAAACTTATTGAAAATTTGCATAAATATGCTCAGGCTCACCGAGCTGATAGCCGAAAACTCATGAAAATTAGGGATCGACAGGGTGAATTCAACTTGAAAATGTTGAAGAGCCTGGAAAGAATAGAAAATAAATTGGAAAAAGAGAGTGACAATGGAAGATCAAGAAGTGTCAGAACCCTTGAGAGGAGAATAAGATCGAGGAGTGGTAGCAAACATTACCGTCTCTCCCCAAAGCATTCTGGCAAGGAAACACACAGTAGTTCAAGCCCGTCCCCTACCAGAAAACACCAGAAATATGGAAAGGATGAATTGAAAGGGGAGATGAACAAGATTAAGCCTCCAACATTCGATGGAGAACATAAGAAGGAGGAAGATGCTGAAGCATGGTTTCTTGGCATGAAGAAATATTTCCAACTGCAGAACTACTCCGCTCGTGCAGAAGGAAGAATTGTAATGTACCAACTAAAAGGAAAAGCATCCATGTGGTGGGATCAGTTTGTGCAAGTGCAACACATCAGAGAAAAAGATATCACTTGGAAGGATTTTAAGAGGTATTTCGAGAAGAAATGCTTGACCAAAAGATATTATGAAAGAAAGATGAAGGAGTTCTTCAAACTCAAGCTAGGCAGCATGACCATTTATGAGTATGAACGAAGTTTCTTGGAACTGCTAAAGTATGCTCCATTCATCAAAGATGAGACTATCAAGATTCAGAGGTATCTGAGTGGACTGCCACCTTCGATCGGTGATAAGATTTAGTATGATGATCCCAAGACTATGGAAGAAATGATAAGAAGGGAAAAATGCTTATATGAACAACAAAGAGAAAGGCCTACTTTTCGGAAGGCTTGGGATGATCAGAAGAAGTTCAGGAAAGAACAAAGGTAGAAGGGAAACAAGCCTCCCTTTTTCATAAATAGTCCTCACGGATAGCCATTGTTTAGAGAGCCCAGGAAGGATGAAGTGGGTGAGCAAATGCCAAGACTGCCACCTATGGAGTGTTGGGGTTGTAAAGGAAACCATAGGTACAGAGACTGCCCCCACAGAAAGGATAAAGCGAGAACCATCCACAATGTTCAGCAAGATGAAACAGTGGAGGATATGGGTAGTAGGATGCCAAGGATATACGCAGCCCTAGACAACAAGGAAGTAGAATTTCAATCGCACATGATTGAAGTGGAAGGTATGATTAACAACCGACCACTAATTATTTTAATTGATTTAGGGGCTAGCCATAGTTATGTAGATCCTAGGGTGGTAGAAAGTTTTTGTTTATCAAGAAGCAAAAATGAGAAGTCTTGGTTAGTGAAGTTGGCCACAGGGACCAAGAGGAAGGTCACTAATTTAGTTAAGTCATGTTTAGTGGACATGAAAGGATTGAGCACTAAGGTTGAATTGAATATTCTGCCTTTAGGCTCTTATGACTGCTTAATTGGGATGGACTGGTTGGACCAGCACCATGCCCTCCTGGACAATAATAACAAGAGGTTTACATGCCTGGATGAAGAGGGAAATCGGAAAATAGTCCAAGGAATTCCCAATGTTGTGGCTGTCAGAGAAATCTCATCCCTGCAGCTGAAGAAGTGCTATAGGAAGGGCTATCAATTATTTGCATCTCATGTGGAAGAAGCATCCAGAGAAGGGGTATCAAAGATTGGAGACCATGAGGTACTCACAGAGTTCAAAGACATATTTTAGGAGGTACCTAGACTACCTTTGAAGAGGGACATCGATTTTTCTATAAATTTGATGCCTGGAGAAACTCCAGTTTCAAAGGCTCCTTATATAATGAGTACGCCAGAGATGAAAGAGTTACAATTGCAGCTTGAAGAGATTTTGAAGAAGGGGTACATTTTCCCAAGAATGTCACCTTGGGGTGCCCTAGTCCTATTCGTGAAGAAGAAAGATGGGACGTTGAGGTTGTGCATTGATTTCCGATAGTTGAATAAGGTAACTGTCAAGAACAGGTATCCTCTACCAAGGTTTGATGATATTTTCGATCAGCTGAAGGGTGCTAGAATATTTTAGAAGATAGATCTTAGATCAGGATATCACCAAGTAAGAAGAAAGGATGAGGACATCAGCAAGACCGCCTTTAGAACAAGGTATGGTTATTATGAATTCACAGTGGTGTCGTTTGGAATGACAAACACACCTGTTGTTTTCATGTTCTTAATGAATGGTGTATTCAGGGACTATTTAGACAAGTTTGTCATAGTCTTCCTAGATGACATCTTGGTGTATTCCAAGTCAGAGGAAGAGCATGAACAACACTTGAGAATGGTTCTGCAAGTGTTAAGAGAACACTAGTTGTATGCCAAGCTGAGAAAATGATCATTTTATCAAAGGCAGATCCATTACTTGGGACATATTATTTCAGAAGAAGAGATCATTGTGGATCCTGAAAAGGTTGAGGCCATCCGAGAATGGTGATTGCTAAGGAATGTGGAGGAAGTTAGATATTTTATCGGTCTGGAAGGCTATTACAGAAGGTTTATAGCAGGGTTCTCAAAGTTAGCTCACCCTATTACTTCCTTGAAAAGGAAGGAGAAGAAGTCTCAGTGGATTGAAGAGTGTGAGAACAGTTTCCAGCGATTGAAGCAGTTATTAACCAACGCTCCAATCCTGAGGATTGGGGATCCAAATATGGATTTCATGGTGTGCATAGATGTGTGCAAGGAGGGGTTGGGAGGAGTTCTCAGCCAAGAGGGATTTGTTGTCTGTTATGAGTCCAGGAAGCTGAAAGAGCATGAAAGAAATTATGCCACTCATGATTTGGAGTTGGAAGCAATCGTCCACGCTCTGAGGAAATGGAGACATTACCTCATGGGAAGGAAATTCGAATTGAAAACAGACCACAATAGTCTGAAGTATTTATTTGATCAACCGACCTTAAAATCCAGGCAAACCAAATGGCTGGAGTTTTTGTGCGAATATGACTTCGATATCAAGCATATCAAGGGTAAGCAAAATAAGGTGGTTGATGCCCTCAGTAGAAAAGAGCATGACTTACATGCTACAACCATTAGCATGTACAAGATTGATATTAGGGATAGAGTTCTGAAAGCTGCAAATGTTGATTTTCATTTTAGAGATTTGGTAGAAAAGCTACAGCAGCGTGAGAGACCACAGACCAAGGAAAGCTACACCTTGGAAGATGATGGCTTACTTCTGTATAAAAACAAAGTGTACATACCCAATGTCCAAGAATTGAAGCTGGAAATTCTAAAAGAAATGCATAACATGATGTATGCCAGAAATCCTGGTTATCAGAAGACTGTAGTAGCAGTCAAAAGCCATTATTTTTGGCCAGGTATGAAGAAAGAAATCGTTGAATACATCGCTATATGTATGGAGTGCCAGAAAGTTAAGGCTGATCATAGACACCCAACAGGGTTGCTGCAGCCTTTACCCATTCCTGAGTGGAAATGGGAAGTGGTGACAATGGATTTTATCACAGGATTTCCCAGAGAAATCAAGCAACATGATTCAATCATGGTGGTGGTGGACAAGCTTACAAAAGTTGCCCATTTTATTCCAATGAAAACCAGACATAGGGTAGTAGATGTTCTTGATATCTTCTTAAGAGAAGTGGCACGCTTGCACAGAATTCCTAAGACAATTGTGTCTGATAGGGACCCAAAATTCACCTCGAAATTCTGGAAAGGATTGTTCAAAGGATTCAGAACGAATCTGAACTTTAGTACAACGTATCATCCTCAGTCTGATGGACATACAGAGAGGGTGAACAGAGTAATAGAAGACATGATGAGAATGTATGTGATGGATAAACCATCAAGATGGGAAGACTACCTGTATTTGGTAGAATTTGCCTACAATAATGGGTATCACGCATCATTGAAGATGAGCCCATTTGAAGCACTTTATGGAAGAAAGTGCAACACTCCAGTGAGCTGGGATAATCTAGCTGACACAATAGTAGTTGGGCCTGAGTTGCTCAAAGAGATGGAAGACCAAATGATAAGAATTAAATAGAATTTGAAAGCTGCCCAAGACAGGCAGAAGAGTTATGCTGATAAGAACAGAACCCACAGAGAATACAAAGTGAGTGATCATGTTTTCATGAAAGTAAAAACTAACAAGAGCTCCCTGAAATTGGGAAGTTGTGCCAAGTTGGTAGGAAGATTTTGTGGGCCATTTGAGATCTTGGAAAGGATTGGGCGATTTGCATACATGCTTGCATTACCTGCATCTATGACTGTACATAATATGTTTCATGTTTCATTGCTTAAGATATATATACCTGATGCTAATCATGCTATCGATTGGAATGTGATTTAGGTGGAACCAGAAGGTGTCGTAGAAGTGCATCCTGTGTGCATATTGGACAGGAAAAGCAAACAACTCTGGAATCGAGCCATGGATCTTGTAAAGGTCCAGTGGACCTGGTACAGTCCTGAGGACGTGACATGGTAGCATGAAGATGTTATGCGGGCAGAGTACCCACATATTTTTGAAAATTTTGAAAATCTTGCAGAGACAGTGTAAGGTTGCACTGAGGACATTGTGGAAATAAGGGGAGGGGGATTGTAGTGTCCCCAAGGTCGAGCCCTTTGTAAATCTGGTTTATGAAATGAATTGTAAATATGTGTTATAGTTTGGTGAGCCAAGTTTGTATAAGCCAGTGGGCTTATGTGATTGTTAGGCCAGAGAGCCTAAGGGTTGTAGGCCAAGGGCATGATTTTGTACCTGTATGTATGCAACACATTAATAAAATATAAACACTGCTGCATGCAGGCCAACATGATGAATGAGTGATGGGGGACTAAGAATCCATAGAGAGGGCAAGGGATTAGGGGCTGGAAGGTGGGAAAAGGGGCTAAGTGTTAAGCCTAGGGGGCTTAATCCTTGGGAATAATAAGTTAATATTATTCCAAAGAGACATGTGAAAATATATGTTTTTATCCTAAGTTATTTTGGAATGACATGTGACTTCCAAATGGAAGGAATGCCTGCTGATGTAACACATGCAGTTTCATGGGTGACAAGTGTCAACCCAAGTGCATGCAGTTAAAACTATAGAATCAAGCCTTGAGGGGGTTCCTGCTCCATTCGACCTTGGATTGCCTGAGTGTGAACCATCCGACCTCTGTAGAGAAACCTGCGTGCATCCTTTGAAATAGGGAGAAAGGCTTTTGTTTGTTTTGAGATAGCCTGTACATCCTGCTGTGAACCGAGAGTCTAAATTTATCCCTGCATGGAAAACTCGTCACGCAACTCTGAGAAGTATGTGTGTTGATTTCGGGGATAGCTTGTGTTGAGATCTGGAAAGCCGAGACACCCTCTATTTGAACCATCGAACCTGTGTGTGGAATATATGTTCCGAAGACATATCTATGAGACCATCCGCCATTGTTGAACCTGTTGGAAAGACCGTGTCTATTTTCCCGTTGGTTGTTGTAGCCATGGAATGCTAGACTGTGTGGGTCTTGTTGGTCAGTTGTAAAACACTCTCTCCAGGTGAGGGAGGAGATTGAGGTTGGAAGCATAGGTTGTTGTCCTGCGAACGATTCTCTCCAGGTGAGAGGGTGCACAGAGGAAGGAAAGAACTCCTGGAAGGAACCCTGTAGCTTCCACAGAGCTCGGAGACTTCCAGTCTAGTCTGTTGATAAAACCCAAGGCAAGGGAGGTTAGTAGCCAAAGGACTATCCAAGTGACAGAGAAGGTGTATACTCCTGGGGTGGAACAGGCATGTGGGGAAGAAGAGTCTGTGGGCAGTGAGTATGAGTGGTTCCTGGGAGAGAATTCCTTCCTTGTGACTGTGTGTTTTCCCTATAACCTTAGCCTAGCCTAGGATTCCTTACCTTGGGGTGGAGCTTAGTCCTAGCTCGGGGGTGACCTACTGCTAAGCTTGATGAGCAGCATGGTCTAAGGCTAGGAGGTTCATGGAAGGCCTGAACCTGGTTGGTGGAATTACCACAGTTTCAAGATAAGTATTAGCTCATGTTAAATGTTATGTTTTTCATGCCTGTGATGCTTATATTTTATCATGTATTTGGTTGTGCAGATGAATTATTGCTAATGTCAGGGAATATTTGTGTTAGCAGTAATTCTTATATTTACTCTGAGTTTAAAGGTGTTTCATTTTATTAAATGCATGTTGTTTTATAATCTGAGAGTGAGTGTTATATTTCCACAATGTATGGTAACAGAAAAGTAGTGCTACATTATGGAATGGGAAGCGGTCGGTCAGAGTCACGATATAAAAGCACGAGTGAAAATGTGAATCCATGAGTCTACCAACCTGCACAGTTAGACATTTTGGGAAAAAATACTAAGTAATGAGAAAGAGAAGGTAGAGGGGAAATATAAATGGGAAATTGGTTAAGTATAGAAGAGGGAAAACAAGGGCTAATATATTCAAATCTGTCATAGATATCCCATTTCCTGGCAATACATTTTTTGTATATTTCTGGAGGAGTTGTATACCTATTGCATATACATGGAAAGAAGTTTGAAGGTGGCGGGCATAAGAAACAATGACTATGAATTGGAAATTTCCTAAACCCACCAACCTGATGATCCACGAAAGAGATTCCAAGAAATGGCAAAGTGTGGAAAGCAATCAGACGGGCTTCAAAATAGGGTGACAAGGGTTCTCGAGGAGACATGAGACCTTGATGGCCAAATTGTATGTATCATAACTTTTGAGAAAAAAATGTGTAACATGGAAGAGGGGATGATGTGGGAGTGTGGAAGTGAATTTGTATATCGTAGAAGCTAGAGTGTTGTTTGGAGGTCACGAAAAAATGGAAGTGAAATTAGAGACTACCTGGGGGGGAACCCGCGATTGAAAAAGTGTCTAGGTATTTAAAGGAGAACCGTTCGGTCGGATTCGCTATATAAAATAATGAATAAAAATGTGAACCTGTAAATCCACCAACCCGTGAAACAAGACATTTTTAGGAAAAAACGACTATGTAACTAGAAAGAGACACTACAGGGGAAAAATAAAGGGGAATTTGGTTAAGTGTAGAAGAGGGAAAAGAAGAGGATAAAAGAGTGGGAAAATATAAAAGTAGAGTGCAATTTTTGTAGGGGGGAATTGGTCTCAAACAAGCCCAATTTTTGCAAAACCATCATTTTCTAGTCCAATATTTTATCCACTTACTCGTTTTCTATTGTTCTTGTACCATTAAAAAGGGTGTGAGCAAATGCTTTGTTGAAGATTTGTTTTATTGGAACTAGTGGGAGCAATTTTGTTCTTGATACATTCTTCCATGACTCTGACATATTAACTTAAGTATTAAACTTATTGCATGATGGGTTGTTAGCATTAAAACTTAATAATTACATGTCTAGAAACAACAATGACGATCTTAAATTTTAATATTGTAGTTGATTTCATAGTCCCATTTGACTACAACCACCATAGATTAGTTTTTTTTTTTTAATTTGCGAAGAAGAAATTTGGTAATTTCATTAATAAAGTAAAAAGTGCTCAAACTGAGGCGAGGGGATGGACAAATAATAAAATGTTTCCTTTTGGAGTAAAGGAATCAAGGAAGCGAAAGGAAAATAAAAAATCATTTGCTTAGCAAGCTTGAGATGAAAAAAAAAATTCTAGGGCGGGGCCCTGACTGCCGCATCATGAATTAGTGTTGCTATGTTCTATATGCATTACGAATCAATACTACATATTGAAAAATTTGCGATGACCACTTGCGACGAAAGTACTTTTTCGTTGCAACATGAAAGAGAAAAAGTTCATCTTTTCTAAATCTACCCCGTATTCATCACAATCTTGACGCCTACAGTTTGACTAAATTATTATGGTCAATGTTCATCTCACGAGTGACACTTATAGATTGTCCGTCGCTCTTGTGACGAACGTTGACCATAATAATTTAGTCAAAATTTACCGTTGAAAATGACCTAAAATAAATAAGTGGAAAAAAAAATATGTTTAGGTCACTATCGTCGCAATTGCGACGATAGTGACCTAAAATTGGCCTATAAATATTTGATGATTTAAATATGTTGCGACAATATTGCTATAACAACAACGGTTCCGAAAGGGTATTTTTGTGCAGAAAAATGTCGCAGAATGTTGTTAGAGGTGGGGAAAAAAG
>JZKD02S1815713.1:182431-201720 GCA_000966675.3 Picea glauca
CTCATTCATATGTTAAATATTATAATCCCTAAAATACTAATTTAGATCATACAACCCTTGTTTTCCTTCATTGACCATGGTCAAAGCCTTGAGACCCATGCCTGGTATGCAAATTATATTAATGATACCTATATCCCACCAAGAGGCCAATGATTTGAGTTTTTATGGTGGTTTGAGTCATTTTTCATGGACTAGGGTCCTAGAAGCTTCATTTATAGCCAAATCTATGAGATCCATATCTTTTATGTAAAGCCTCCTAAAAGTACTAATATCATGCTCAAGGACAAAGTTAATTTCTGAAAGTTTTTTTTTAGTTGTTTGAAGAATATACCATGTCCCATGAGACTAGTTACACTCATTTATGGATTAAGGACCTTATTTTCATCCCCTAATCATGGTCAGGGCCCGAATACCCATCCTAGCTACACAAAAAATCCTAATGGAAACCCTTTCTCATTCATATGAAAAATATCCCCTTTAAAGGGATGATGTTGTAGTTAAAGGACTTGATTATAATTTATGGATTAAGGACCCTATTTTCATCACCTAAGAATGGTCAAGGTCCCAACATAAATCTCTACTACACAAAAAATCCTAATGGAAACTTCATCCAACCCGTATGCAAAAGATCCCCTTTAAATGTCTCATGTTGTAGTTCATGGATTTAATCATGGCCTATTAACCCAATAATATTTTTTCAAGGCCTAATTCCTTGGATTTATCCCCCAACCATGGTTAAATCCTTCATAGCCATCTTTGATACATAAAATATTATAACAATACCCATATCTCACTCAAAAGTTCATGATTCCCTATAGAAAACATGTTATATGGTTTATGGCATTCATTATGTCCCTTAATCCCTAAAGGCTTCATAAATTACCCAAGGGACTTATTTTCCTCACTTGACCATGGCTAATTACTTAATGCACATGCCCCTAATTCAAAATATTTCATAATGGTACACATATTCAACTTGGAGGCCAAATATTTTTTCTAAAGGGATTATGTTGAAGGTGATGTTCATGGATATTGAGCCTTACAAATCCATTTAGGGAATAAGGACCTTATTGTCCTCCCTTTGTTATGGTAAAGTCCTTGAGATCCATTCCTACTATGAAAAAACTCATTATTATACCCATATCCTACTTATATGACAACGATTCACTTTAAAGGAACTATGTTGTAGTTTGAGGCCTTGATCATGGCCTATTAGATCAAGAATATTAACTTAGGTCCTAATTCCCTCGACTTCTGACGCAACCATGGTCAAGGCTCTAGTACCCATCCCTAATGCATAAATCCTTCTAATGGCATCCACATACCACTCTAATGATAATGATATCTTATATAGGGCATGTTTTGTGGTTTGTGGCATTGTCCATGTCCCTTGTATGTCCCTGAAAGATTCATTTAGAGCCTAAGGGATTTATTGTCCTCTCATGCACATTATCAAGGCATTGAGACCTATCCCCATTATCCAAGGAATTATAGGAGAAACCATGTTCCACTTGGAGGATATTGTAATATTAATATTAAAATGGTAATATTAATAGTAATATTAAAATTGTAGCCTAAAATATTAAAACTAGAGACAGGCAACAGGGATCTGTATGGGCTAAATCATAGTGAATGATAGTCTTTTTTATGCCATATTAACATAACTGATTATTCTTGAATAAGTGAAACTAGTTTTTTCCTTCATATTCATAACTATATGAAGTTGTTGATTAGATATTATTATGTAACCAGTATGAAGATGTCTAATATTGATGTAAGTGAATTATATTTGATCGTTCATTGGTATTAGCATCGAGACTTAATGGTATCCACCCTTTGGAGGTTTTGACATGTATAAATGTTATGCATTATTGATTGACATGTTCAATGGCCTATTGATTGATGGGTTGTTTACCTAGAAGGTTAAGAGGTTGATAAATAGATGATCCTTACCTTTATTTAGTGTATATGGGTTTAAATGTATTAACATTGTTCCTAAGGATTGTCATGTTTAAAAGTGAAGATACCTTTCATCCAGGTGTTGTAGATGTCTGGTAAGAGGAATTTGTCTTAGAGATACTATGAATGACTTTGATTGATGTTAAACCAATAATCTTTGGTGGTATATTTGTATTGTTAACAAGACTTAGTTGTAACCACCCTTGAGTGTCATGTATGCATTGAATGAGTAGACCTCTTATTTATGCAGAGTGAAGTTATTATTCGTGAATAGGATTGTATATGTCCATTAATTTGAATGCATGTCTAGTGATATGAATGCATGGATGTGTTTAATTGTTGAACATGAAATTGTACTTGTTATGCATTGGATAATACCATTTTTAACTAGTTGTCTTCATCTTGAAAGTTATGCTATGTTGTTTACTTTGAATTATAGTTTTGAGTGGGTTGTATGCAACTCTTCATAATGAACATGTATGAAATGATCATATAGCAAGTGTGCAATAGTGTTATGTATGACATGGTATAATACATATTTTCTCTTGTTGTTAGCTACCATATGAAAGAGAGAAACATATTTTAATTATTCCTTTGAAACTTATCATGTGAATGATTGTGAACTTTCATATAATAGACTAGTCTTAAGTCTATTATGGTAATATTTTCTTTTTTACACAAGAAAGGGGTTTATATATTAAAAACAGTGGTATAACCACTGTAGAGAAAACGTACATAATTCAGCCCTACAATCAGTGTGGGAGATTCGATATTACAAAAGGGGTTTCCATGCTATAAATTCCTAGAATTCCCATAACAACAGAGAGTCCAAAATATAACTAAACTCAGAATAAGAACCGACTTACAGCGCAATTGTCTAAGTTGCATAAGGGCCTATACTCCAAGTTACAAAGAAGACAACTAGAAATCCAAAAAGAACTAATTCCAGGAAAGAGAAATTCAGGATTAAGCCTTCTGACCCGGGATGGAGGAGCTTGCGCTCGTGGTCACCTTCCCCCCTACATATGTCTAGCGGCTTCGTCCTGCAACTTGAATTTCCATCTTTTTAATTATTGGTTCCAGATCAACAATTCTGTTGTTAGCTTGTTGAGTTGTGTAGGTGAGAGCTTCTACAACTTCATCCCTTAGCTAGATTAGATCTTCCTCTTTCATTTCAAACCTTTGACCTCCTTCCCCATCAATATGGAGCAGGAATCCTCTATGTGCACTAAGAATGCGTTTTAGCCTATGAATTTCGAGTTCTAGGGAGGGCGAGGGATTAGGGGGGGTGGTTGAGTTGGAACTGTACTCCATTGTGAGAGCGGTGGATAAAGACTAGGAGGGAGGCCTAGCTGAGGAAAACAGGTAGAGACTAACCAGGGGAAATATTGGGAGCTCAAGCTAGGTAAGAAACCAGATAGAATTGGGAAGTCAAGATGAGCAAGAGCAGTTTGCCAACCTCTTGAATTTACCCGTATCTCATTCATCCACTGCCATGGGAGGAGGGGGGGCTCACGCGAGTGCCATGCAAGAGGGATAAGATATTTGTGTGGAGGTGTAGGAGGGACTTGAGGTGAAGGATAGGGATGGGGAGGGGTGGGGACGTGAACAGTGCAGATAAGTACCGTCGCATGGGAGAAGGGACAAACAAGGGAGGCGAAGGAGGGCTACCACGAGTATGACGTCGGGAGGGAATGAAGGCTGCTTTCCCCAGGAGGCCTAGCTGTGCACTCTCCGAGTGTCGCTAAGGGAGAGGGAAAAAAAACAAAGTTCCATTTAGGGAGAGCTGACCCATGCTCAAGTGGGTGGCTACCTTGGTAGCTTGGTCAGTTTTGGTGTTGAGATGACGGAGCACATGAAAGAAGTCAATTTTTTGGAAGCAGCGGGAGAGCCGCGTGATTTTCTTGAGAATGTGGCGTAGATTCATTTGAGTAGGCAAGGTGTTGGTGACCATATCTTGGATTAAAATTAGAGAGTCGCCTATCACCATTATTTCTTTGATTTCTAGCTTTTGGGCTTGGATAAGTCCTTGCCAAAGGCTTAGAGATTCTGCTATATTATTGGATTCAACTCCAAGCCCCCAAGAGTAGTCTAATTCTCATAGTTCACCATATTTTGTGATCCTTAGTGAGAGAAGAGGGGGATTTGAGGTCTGGAGTGAGGATATGGATCTAATATTTATCAAGGGAGTTGAGAGAAAGGGATTTGGTGCAAGGCCAAAGGTAGGAGAGGCAGTCTCCCAATAGCGCTTTGGCTTTGGCAGAAACGATGTTGGGTGAAGCGGTCAGATTTCTAAAGATTCTGGAGTTTCTTTTGAGCCAAATTTTCTAAAGGATTAATTTAGGGAGGGACATCCAACATCACTTGATTTGAGGGTTGGCCTTGAGAGGGAAAGGACAAAGGGTGGCCCGGGTTTTTAGTAGAGTGGGTATGTCAGGAGGGAGTTGCTCAGAAGGGATCCCTCCTGGCAGGGCATGCCGCCAGACTTCTTTTGCAAAGGGTAAATTGAGGAGCAGATGATCAGCAGATTCTTCATGGATTTGACAGAGAGGGCATCGGATTCTAGGTTTAGCAGCTCAGAGAAGTCCTAGTGCTTTGACTTCATTAATTGTATGTTAAATTATTAGTAATGGAGCACATATTAATTAAAAAATTATTATGGTAATATTAATATTAAAATGGTAATATTAATATTAATATCAAAATTGCAGCCTAATATATATATATATATATATATATATATACATAAATATTGGTCGTCACAATTCCAACGTAAACCTTAATTGTTGCGACAATTTTTCTGTATAAAAAACGAAAAGATGTTGTCGCCTATGCGATGACAACTTCAATTGTTGCGACAGTTGTGCTATATAAAAATGAAAAGTTGTCGTCACATGTGCAATGACAACTTCAATTATCGTGATAGTTGTGTTATATAAAAATGAAAAGTTTTCATTGCACGTGCGATGAAAACTTCAATTGTTGCGACAGTTTTGCTGTATAAAAACGAAAAGTTATTGTCACACGTGTGACGACAACTTCAATTGTTGTGACAGTTGTGCTATATAAAAATGAAAAGTTTTCGTCACACGTGCAATGAAAACTTCAATTGTTGCATCAGTTTTGTTTTATAAAAATGAAAATTTATTGTCGCATGTGCGACGACAGCTTCAATTCTTGTGACAGTTTTGCTATATAAAAGCGAAAAGTTGTCGTCGTATGTGCAATGAAAACTTCAATTGATGCAACAATTTTTCTATGTAAACAACGAAAAGTTGGCGTCACCAGTGCAACAACTGATTAAATTATTGCGACATTTTTTCTATATAAACCACGAAAGTTTTTGTTGCAATGGGCGTCGCAATTGAGACGAAATGTTGGTTTCACATAGTTTGACTATATTGTCATATTGGTGAAGGTATTTCCTTTTTTGTCACAATTTCCTATGCTATCACTCTTACAATGTTTGTTCAAGTTCATCGCAGTTTCCCCGTGACATAAAACGATGTTTCAAAGACTCTTGATTCATCGCAATATCATCGAAACAACCATCCCAAAATGACCCAAATATGCTAGTGAATAGAATTGAATGTTGGTTTGAAACTGTATGAAATTCATTTTTGTTTCCATAGAAGCCTAATGAGATCGACACAATTTATTGTCATATAATTTTTCAATGCTCCATATTAGATCGAATTACTTAAGCCAATACAATATTTAAGAACTACGAGTCTATTGAACCATGCTAATGAGAAGAGGTGTTAAATATAGAAAAGAAGTAACAACCAAGATTCCAAGGCAAATTTTTGAATAGTAAATACATAAAACAAATATTGGGTAGTGTATTTCTATCCATCGAAATTGGACTGAGTTATTTGCACCGAAACATTGAACATGTTTGTCATAAATACAGGTACAAGATCTACAAAAAAAAACAAAAAAAACATGCTTGCAATTCTATGATGTTCCTCTAGTGGGACAACATGCAAGAGCCATCAAGATTCCCTTCAACATTCATATTTTTATCGGACAAATCAGTAAGTGCGAACACAAACTGATCTCCCTAACTTCCACAGGAAGCTAGAATAGAACAAGACAAAATACAAAACATTCACTGAGTTTCGATCATCAAGCATACTAACTAACAAGAGATAAATGACATACATTTTAAATGTTGTGTGTCCTTACTAGTGTCATCCTCACTCCGTTCAAAGGCTTATGGGATGTTGAACCTATAAAAATACACAAGACAACGGAGTGAAAGAAATAACGTATACTCAACAAAATCTATGTATGTGATCAAGGAGTCATACAATAAAATAAGACCAATTTTATGGGAAAGAAATATATCACTGTATTAAAGATATGAAAATGAGAATACAACCAATGCCTTCATGTTGTAAGGTCCCTTCCAATATTTCCTTGCTTCCCACACACTTCTGCTTCACGGATACTGAGATCAACAATCTATCTTGACAAAGAAAATCTCAAAGCCAACAAAAATTACTCAAGATCACATCAAAAGCTAGAAAACTCAGTCCCAAGCTACAAAAATCAAGAACTTTCCAACTCAATCAAGATAAATTTCCCAAGATAACTTTCCCCATGAGAACTCCTCTCCTTTTATAAGTTGAAAATGATAGGGTGAGGAGGTTGGGATGATCCCATGAGATCAAGGATGTGAATCAGATCCAAAACGATCGGAGGCCACATCACCCTCGAAGCTTCTATTCTAGAACTTTCGATAAATTCCTCTTTTTCCTTCGTACGAAAAATCGTCGCACCCTTAACACTGAGAAAACCACTACGATGTCACAGGACACTGTAGTGAAACCTGTGACAATCCTAGATCATCACACCCTTAACACTAAGAAATGTGCAACAATCCCTTTTTCTAAGGTTTTTGACAAAGGAAAAGTATAATTTCATCTCTCTAGGAAAATTCATCTTCATTCTTCTTCAGGGATTAAGGAAATTGATCCTTCTAAAGACAAAGGATAGGTTTTCATCATTAATGGTCATAGGGGTGATCAAAATAATGTGTAAAAATACAAAACTCATTACCCTTCCTTTTTTTAGGATGTCCTTGCAGTATTCTCCTTGGAAGGTCAATGTTCGTTGCCACAATATCAATATCTCGTGGAAGACCTAAGGCGACAAAGAAATAGGAGAGTGATTTTGTAGTGGAATAATTCCTTGGATTGAAGAAGGTGAACAACACTCCTGCTCCTGACGCTGGTGACTTGGAGACATTCCAAGGCACCACTAAATTATAAAAATAACACGGAAAAGGCCCTGGTGAGAAGAGTTTCCAATCTGCGGTCAACACTGGGAAGAGCAGGACATCCCGCAACATCGCTCCAATGACCCACCCCAAAAATAAAGCAACCCAAAATTTTTCAAACACAGGTGGACATAAGAACCCATACTCGCAGTAAAATTGATAGCTCTCATAAGATACCCATGAGGAAGAAGACAAAAATGTTGTAGGGAAAGAGGAAGAGCCCGAAAATAAAAGTTAGGACACACCAAGAGACCACCTTCTCACATTCGAAGACATCAGGGACACAGCCTACATGAGCAATTCGAGAGGTCAAATTATTTTTTTCTGGGTAGGAGGGGACCAAGAGACCCCCTCCTTACAGGAAAATACTTTAGGGACACAGGCTTCACGAACAATTCTTGAGGCCCGAATTAGTCCATTCTGGGTGGAAGGAGATGAGTGGTGGGAATATGCCTTACACCAGTGAGAATATGCCTTGGACATTTCATCCACTCGCCAACCTGCCAAAGCGATTCCAGTAAATGGCCAAGTATGGAAAGCGGTCGGTTGGGCTTCAAAATACGGTCACAAGTTATACTCAGGAGACGTGAGGGGTCGATGGTAAAATTGTATGTCTCTGAAATTTTGACTACAAAATGTGTAACACGAAACAAGGCACAATGAAGGATTTCAACAATCAATTTGTATATCACAGAAATTTAAGTGTTGTTTGTAGGTCGCAAAACAATGGAAGCACAATGTTCAGAAATCTTGGCCAAGAACCGGTGATGGAAATATGAACAAGAATGCAATGGGTAAGCGGTTGGTAGGAATCATGATATAAAATCATGAGACTTACTCGAAATAGGGCATATTGACGGGATTGAAAATCGGGCCACAAGTTATACTCAGGTGACATGAGGGCTCAATGGTCAAATTGTATGTATCCCAACTTTTGATTGCAAAATGTGTAACACAGAACATGGGACAATATGGACTTCGACAATTAATTTGTATATTGCATAACTTTAGGTGTTGTATATAAAAGCATTAGACATTCGGAAAAATGAATAAGTAACCAGAAAGGGAAAGTAAACAAGAAAAATATAGGGGAATTTGGTTGTCAATTTGTAGCTCGGGGAAGTTCAGGTGTTGTTTGGAGGGGACGAAACAATGGAAACACAATGTTGAGCTCGCCTACCCAGTAACTCGCGATCCAATTTTTTTTCTGAATATGGAATAGGGAAGTGGTCGGTCAAACTTGTGATATAAAAGTATCAGTGGAAATCTGAACATGTGAATCCGCCAACCCGTGCACCTAGACATTTTTTGAAAAACAACTAAGTAAACAGAAAGGGAAAGAAGAGGGCAAAGAGGAAGAGGATGGCAATTTTCGGAAGTAGGAATTGGTGTAAGAAATCCCCATTGATGGTCTTAACAATAACTATGAAGTGAATTAAATAGGTGAGCATGCTCTTCAATCAAGGAATAGATAAAGTGATCCATGCTTATAGTTTCCAGGATGTGTTTGCATAAGAGAAGCATAAAAAATCCACAAGAAAATCATTTTTGGGATGTTTAAGTAAAATTATTGTACTATCAACTTCATCGTAATTATAACAACGACGAATTTGAATTTTAAGACAAATTTTAATTTTAATTTTTTGTGGTTGATATGATAGTTCCATTAGACTTCACATAGTGTATATCCTTTTATTTCAAAATATTCCTGGAGATGAATTTTGCTAAGTTCATCGATCAAGCAAAAGTGCTAAGGCGAGCCACATACTACATATCCATTAGAGATCTTATATTAAAAGGAAAAGCATGTCCTGTATATTCTTTAAGATCATAGAAAAAATGCCAAGATCCTGAATGTATCATTAATTTTCCAGAATGAAGCATACAGCCAAGAGCCAAGTAAACACCAAATGTATTGAAAGTCGAGGCACAAGGAAACACATGAACACAGAAGGAGCCAAGTGAAATCCCACAAGCGTCCATAGAGCAGTACGCATCAAACTATGCATCAACCAGTTTGATATAGAAAAAGCACACGTGGCATTCGTTTTCTCTTACATATGGTATATTTTCCCATGAGAAAACAACCGAGGCCATGAGATATGAATAAAAGTCTGCCAAACACAAGACAACACAAAACCAGCGAGGCTTCATCATTGTATCCCAGCTATAACCAAACCCCAAATAGGGAACGAGAAACTTGTTGATTACTATTTTACCATGAAGTAATATCACTATGGACATTTACTTATGATAGTGCCATGTTCTATCACTTTCAGTTTTAACAATGCCAAATTTCCAATATTATTGGAAATGCATGATGGTTCTACCCAAAGGAGCAAGTCGTTTCGACGATTCAAAGGATGGGCCTGATTTATTCACATTTGAATACTTTGTATGGGGTTTGTCCTCATGCTTCCCATTTCTGAACTGAACAATCTTATATGCTTGTACATCAACAATAAATGGACCTGCCTGTATGGATTCCAATGCTCGAACTCCCCAATCCCTATAGGGAGTTTTGAAGATCTCAAGCTCATGATTCAACCCATGTTGAGCCCTTTTTGTTCAATTAGAGAAATGATAAAATGCAGATATCCTACCATAAAAGTATAATTGGAGATCATCTTTTTTTTATTTGGGTACCCAAAAACTACAAAAATCTTCCCATGGCTATATAGTTGGAAAACATTTTTCCAATTTGGGCACCCAAAAAAGTACAAAATCCTCCAACAAATCTACAACTAACTATCATTTTTTTTCATTTGAACACCCCAACAAATGTGCAAAATTCTTACAGGGAGATGCAAAAAAACATCAAAATAATAACAACGATGATTTGATTTGTAGTTAGTTTCTCCTTGTTTTCTTTAGTGCAGAAAAGAGACAAAATCTATGGAAAGAAAATTTTATAGCCATAGATGTAAACTCTGAAGAACTCGAGTCCCACGAACATTCATTTGGGTATTGAAGAAAAATTACATATACACATGAGATTTTTTTGTTTCCTGCCAAGGATTGATATGAATTTTATTTTTTTGCAGTTGATATGCAGTATTGCATTGTCCTCATTTAAGGTAAATTTGCCATGGACACGAAATTCGCGCAACATGTAAACATTGTTTGCATTTTTCTATAGGTATACTTCATATGGAAATTCTACTAACCCAGGAAGCACATCTTGTAATAGAGGTTGTCTAATTGTACAATGTACGATTGTGTTTCCCACGGTTCGGATGGTAGCAATGAGGCAATGTCTATATATGTAAGGGAATTTTTTACTACATCGTAGACAATTAATTGTACCATCATTTATGAAAACAGAGGTAGAAGCAAGAAAGTTGCATTTGGCACATAGAGGCTTGAAGGGGGTCGAGTACGCATTCGATGCAACCAAAACACCCTCAACCTAGGCACGTGAGCATAACAGTTAATATATTGAATAATATAATATAGAATTTCACAACAACAAAAAAAAATCTATAGAAAATTGGTGAAGACAATTTGTATGAGCAAAGTGAGGATGAAATTGTAGATGTATACACACAACAGTTGTAGAGCTAGTTAGTTTCTTGATATCCTATACTATGTCTATTCGCAATTCTATTACAAATGTTGCTTGGGTTGTGCGAAAGATCCTTTCTTTAACATCTCTTTTCTTTGTTATATTTTTGAAGAGAATAAGTGGAAATTTCCCTTTATGCAATTGTTGTTCCATTGAGGAAAACAAATTTGAATAGGTTTCGAACAATTGTAGTTGCAACATGGAACAATGCAATAGTTGTGTAACATAACCGAGATACATGGACATGTGTAAGTAAAGGACAAAATTGGATATGGAGAACGATACAATTTCCTTGTCGTTCTCTGACTCTCCATATTTTATATGGAGAATGTGTTGCGAGCCAAGTTTTCTTGTGAGTATGATTGTTGCACCAATTGTTCTGATTGGGTAAGTTTCGTTGGTCTGTGCAAGTTGGTTGATTGTTGTGTCAGGGATGAAATGATATTCTGAACAAATCGTGGGAATTTTTTCCACAATACTTTTTTTGTTGAGCGATATAATTTGATCACAATCACCATGGTCATATACTATTTTGGGAAATATATTAAAATTTTTAATCGATATCCCATTACCTCGCAATATCTTTTCTACAGGTTTCTAGAAAAGTTGTGTGGGAATAGTTAGTGTGACTGTCATCGGGGCTTCATTGTTTGTCATGTCAGCATGCATAATGGATCTAGTTTTGTTTTTCTTGTCCAAGTAGGTGCTATAGATGACCATTATGTCCCCGACAAACACTTTTTCAGTTTGACAGTTGTTCAAGCCCTCTATTGATAGTATTTTGGGTGTTATAAGCTTAGACCTCGTGGCATTTTTTGAACAGGAAAAGTAATGTGAATGGTAGTCGGCATTATTTTTTTTTCTTTTTTCCTGGCATCAATGTACAAGTACACACACAACTTGGATGAAGTATGGAGCTAGATCTTTGCAAGTAGACCTCTTAGTCTGCGGAACTTGCGCTATATTCGACATCTCACTTGCGCTCGTTGATACTTCTTGTGAACTGCAAAGTATGTGTTGTAGATGACATCACCATATTTATCATGGCATAGATGAATAAATAGCTCAGGATATTTGTTTGGTAAACATATGAGGAACACAATATATGAATCTTTACCTTTGGCCTTGTCAGTCTATTGATGTTTGAAATGATTGACTTCTCATGGCCATGTCACTAGTCCAACTTTTTTTGAAGCAAGCATGTGTAGATGAACTTCAGAAGGAGTAAATAGTCATATGCATTGTATATTGTTCATAATTGTTCTTAATTTCACATACATGATCAAAGGAGATTGAATACGTAGTAGGGTGTCAAGGGATACTCAGGAAACATGAGGACCCGATGGTCAAATGGTATGCCTCATATTTTTTGACTGCAAAAATGTGTAACAGGGAATAGGGCATGATGGGGGTGGGTACGGTGGCCAATCTGTATATCGCAGAACTTTCAAATCTAGAGACACAATATTGAACCTACAAGCCCGGGAACCCGTGATCGAAAAGGTGGCTAAGTATGGAATGAGGAAACCGTCGATCGGAATCGTGATATAAAAGCATGAGTATAAATTTGAACCCGTGAGTCCACCAACCCACACACCTAGACATTTTCAGAAAGATGACTAAGAAAAGAAACCAAAAAGCGAAAGTAGAGGAGAAAAACAAAGGGGAATTCGGTTATGTATAGAAGAGGGAAAAAAATGGGACAATAGAAAGTGGGAAATTAGAAATGGGGAGGGAAATGTTTGGAAGTGGGAAGTTGTAGAAAAGGCCCATTCTTGCCAAATAATTGTTTTCTAGTCCAATATTGTATGCACCCACCCATTTTGTGTGTTTGATTTACTAGTAAAGTTGGTATACCTTTTCGAATATTGTACTTCAACCCCCTCTGATGTGGCATATAAGAATTCATCTTCCTATCCAACTAATTTTTTTCTTTCAATGTAGAAAATCTGAACATACAGTGGACATGAATGTAAGTTAGTATGCAAAAAGACATGTAAAAAAAAAGAAATACAGTTCTATTTATTTCAATGTAGCAACAAAGAGAATACAATTCACATGAGGATAAGTTATTATGTAGAAAGAAACGTAGTATCTACATACAATAAATTAGGTGCAAAGCAGTAGAACAAGTAGAACAAATACACAGACAATAAATGAAATACTATACAATGGAATACGAAATAAGAGTAGAAGCATGCACCTTTGTATCTCCTCTTCTACATTTGCAACAAAGAGTCCATCATCTTCTCCATTTATTCTGTTTGTTTAAATGTAGCAATGAAAAAAAATACAATGGACATGAAGGTAAGTTGGTATGCAAGAAGACATGTAAAAAAATAAACATAGTTCGATTTATTTCAATGTAGCGGCACATACAATACAAAGGACATGAATATAAGTTATTTTGTAGGAAAATACACAATATCTACATACAATAAATTAAGTGAACACATATACATACAATAAATGAAATACAAAACAATGGAATATGAAATAACAATACAAGCATGCACCTTTGTCTCTTCTCTTCTACACTTGCGGTAAAGACTCCTTTGTCTTCTCTAGTTATTTTGTTTGTTTCAATGTAGGAACGCACAAAATACAATGAACATGAATGGAAGTTGGTATGTAGGGGAGAACAAATAATATGTACATACAGTAAATGAGAATCAAAGGAATGGAATAAAATATAGTTAGAAACATGAACCTTTGCTTTTCTTGATCCATGGTTCTAATTATATAGAGTTTTTCCTACCCAAAATATATTACAATCCAGAAAATATTAAGAAATTGCATGGCCATAGCTGAATGATTTTGGTTTTCTACAACAAAGTATCTAGATATGCTTTGAGACATGGAAATATAATTTTGTAATATCTTTGATGTACATCTCATATTTCAAGTATAAGACAAATTGTATCGTGGTCAGACCAGTCTGTGTATAGGATAAAGAGGTTGTATTACGATATGGGCACATTTCACCATATATGGTTAATAAGTGTGTTTTGCACATGTTTTATCTTAACAAAAAGACAACAGACATTGTAATTGCACATGTAGTTGTCCAATTATTTATTATGACACTATTTTGTATCATGTCAACACTGAAGTATCCTAGAATGATAATGGTTTTGTCCAAATGTAAATGGTGTGATGCATTTGAGAACACATTCATTATGCTAGCAATGTTTCATGCCAAGCAACATAGAAACTGAATATTTCAATTTGCAATCCACAGAACACCACTCTTGTTGCACCATCTCAGTATCCTTTTCCTCTACAAGAACATTTTGCAAAGGAATGTAGGTATGGTTCAGAGCTAGGAAAAAAAATGGAGAAAAATTTAAGAGCAGGATAGGTGAGCATGGGACAGGCATCGGATCTTGACTTTTCCAGACATGGAAAACAACAAAACCCTAGGTCCACTTGTGGGTGAAGGACCTGAACATTGCAAAGTGAAAAAAAAAGACATCTCCAACATTTAGCGCAAGACCCCAACCTTGAAAAGCCGAAGCAAACAAAAGAAAACAACAAGCAACAAACGAGCGAGGAAGCACGAACAAGCCCAACTACAGCTACAAGACCTCAAACTCCCAAAATTGAACCAAACAACAACAAGCAACAACCGATGAGCCAACGAACCAGTGAATAAACAACAACCACTAAACCAGTAAACAACATATGTTTCTCCAATTATTACCAAATTGCATCCCAAGCATAGAAGGAACCCAAAACATATGACGAGGATGCTAGTAGAAATAATCAAACATTCTTACTTGCAAACTGCAAACAATAAACAACAAAGAATGAATATAAATGAAATTATGGCATCGAAACTTACTCTACAACGATGAACAACATAAGCACGAGTCAAATTGTGGGTGCGGGACTTGGACCCCACAAAGTAAAAAAAAAAGCTCCAACTGTGGATGCAGGACCCCAACCCTGCAAAGTTGAAGTAAACAAGGGCAAGAAACAAGCACCAACAGGTCCAACTGTAGGTGTAGGTCTTCAACCTTGCAAATTTGAAACAAACAAGAACAAGCAACAATCGACGAACCAGCGAACAAGAAGCACTCATCGAACCAGTAAACAATGTATGTATCTTCAACAATGACCAAATTGCATTCCAAGCATAGAAGAAGTATGAAACATACAATGGCTATGCAACTGGTGGTGGACAACAATATTGTCCAAATTCACTGCAACATTGTATGGAAAAATTCGAGGAAACATTTAAGGTTGTCATGTTGTTTAAGGGCCTCTCGATATGCAAACATTAAAGTTGTCAGGCCTATTTAAGGACCTCATGCTATGTAAACATTTAAGTTGTAAGGCCTATTCAAGTACCTCAAAAGAAGTGTTAATGCTCTAAACCTTCATTATGTAAACATTTCAATACAAATAGAAATAATAAAAACATTAAAAAAAACATCGATGCACATAACTTACAGTATGTAAACAGTTAAGTGAAAATGTAATAAAAATTACAAAATAGTGTCTAAGCTCAAAACTTTGGATATCTAAACATTTACAACATTGGGAATAACGAAGTTGGCAATAAGACCTCCAATATATTTTCCAATGAAATGATGACATATAAGGTTTTTTTATTATATAAAAAATAATGTTTTTACTTCTATAGTTCGAACAATACAGATGATGCGAAAATTTATTGTCAAAGGACATATTAATATGAAGTCAACAATTTATCGATAGCTATAGTCCATCTAAGCCTTCGACATGGACTAATAAAGATGATGAATATAACCTTTCACCCAAAATAAAACAAAAACTATGGTTTATGATAGTTTGTCCCATACATGATGGTAAACCCAAAAATATTCTTATAATTTTAAGATTTTTGAATTTTTTTTAAACAACATCACATTTTTATAAAAGAGAGCTAAAAATATTTTTATTGGGAAAACAAAGGGATATAAAAGCAGGTTATAATTTTATAATTTTGCAAAATACATTGTTCTTCATTTTCAAAGCCATTTCTTTTTTTTAACCTTGGAAAAGTTGGAAAAAACAAACTATAGTTTTGCAAAATACAATGTTCATTTTTAAATCCATCTCTTTTCATTTAAAATTTTAAACCACTGTAAGCTGGAAATTTAATAAGTTGGAAACTTTGACAATTTAAACTTATATGTAATGTTCTTCATTTTTTAAGCAATCTCTTTCCATTTAAAATTTTAGTCACACTTCCTCTAAATTTAATAACGTTGATAACTTTGGGAATTTAAGCTTAACATATAAGCATTGTAAATGTTGGAATTGTTAGAATTGTCAATGCGGAAACACAATTCACAATATGATAAATAACAATCATACACATATAAACAGACACAAGGATTTCACGTGGTTCACCCAAATGTTGGGCTACGTCCACCAAGCATAGACATCGATTCTCTTATTATTCAGATTATGGAGATTACATCAGATTTGCAAGTCTCTCATACACTTAGTATCTCACAGTCCGTTTTACCTCTACAGGACTACATGAATTTATACATTCACACATGAAACTGAATATTAAATGCAATCCCTATCCATAATCTAACTTGGTGTACTTGTTTGTAACCAACGCAGAATAATAGGATCCATAATCTGTTTTTGGTAATTGGTTGTCACCAAATCCCAACAATCTCCACCTTGACAACAATTAACCTGATACCTTGGTTCTTACTTCTGTTTGTCACCTTTTCTACAAGTGAAGAGAAGCCAAGCACCACTGCAGCTTCTCTAGTAAAACTGGTTTCATGATCTCGCCTGTGTGACTTGCACGAGTTTGGATTTCCTGAGGGGTCACTCCACCTCCAACATGTCGTTCACAACTGTGTTGTGAAACATATTTAATGATAGGTATCCTCCTGTCCAAAACACCTGTATTACAATATACATTACAATCATCACAGACCATCTCAGTGTAACCATTATAGGTGGCATTTGTGCTTCTCATACGTTGAAGCACCCATTTCATTGCAACTCCTGAATCTATCATGTTTCTGACAGCATCATTAGCATGTGAAACATCTGGTCTTAACCATTTCATCACATACAATAGACCTCCTACTGAAATTATACTAGACATAACCTTTTCTTCTTTATAGACATGCCCTATACTTGGAGAACACTTACAATGGAAAGCAAGAGGGATAAAAAACTGGTTTTATAATGTTCATGTTGAACTCCAACCACAACTTACCATTACCATCTCTATATATTTCCATGCCCACAACTTGTTTTGCTACTCCTTGATACCTCATATGAATTGTCCTATCCACCTAAGTAATTTTCTTACTAAATTTATCCATGCTTCAGCTTGCATCGAGTGTATCATCAGCAAATAACATCAAGACTGTGAATATACTATAAACTGTATAGTCATTCCTACCAGTGATCAAATTTGAAGAGCAGGTTCTAATTTCTGTGAGGATGGTATATAATCATGCAACCCTTCTAGAATGAAAAGTTCATAGAAAAATTGCATTTCAATTGACAATAATAAATTAAGTTCACAATTCATAAAAAAAGGTGTTAAATAAAATATTACATTTTTAATCAAATTTATTTCTAATAAACTAATTAGTACAAGCTAAATGGATAACTAGTTGGAAAATATTACAATTATAACAACATCAAATAGATATTTAGTCAAATTTGAAAATGTAAATTCATAGAGAAACAAAATTTGTAAATTGTATTAATTCTTTTAAAACTGCAATAATACATTTTGTCCCCAAAACAAAGTTATACTTGAGTGTTTTTATCCTTCATATTTCATCTATCCCCAACTCATGTCCTTAAACCAGCATAGCCCCAAAAAGGTTATTATGTAATACATTAGTTAAAAAAAAAATGGAAATTAACGATAAACCCCAAAAAAGTTGTTCCTTTTGGAAATTAACTTGCCACCTTCTCCTTGCAACTTAGCCTTGCACAATATCCTGCAATGATTAAATTCAATATGTTTGAGAAAAACTCATTACAAAAGAAATCGTTGGTGCAATATTCAGAGTAATACCTCAAACATATTCAGAGTAATACCTCTTGTTTATTGATACTAGTATAACCATTGATATGATGTTAACTATGATCATAAGGGTAATCAATCACAAAATAGACTAGATTACTAGACCATGTTAATTCACGGTTTAGATCTGCACTCAAAGAATTACAACCTACAACCACAAACTGAATTCTAGAAACCTCTGTCAACACTTTAAATCTTCATTTACTAAAACAATATTCAGTAAATTCAAGAGTACAAAGATTGCATTCTATGAGCTAATTCAAACAACAAATAACTAGAAATTATTCTACATAAATCTATAGTATAGAAATTCAGGATAGCAAGCACAATCTCCAACAAATTATCACAGTACTCTATTACTGAAAGAAATTACAAAAAAAAAATTCAAATAAATGAGGAGTGGTTCTACCAAGTGTTTTGTAAGGTAATCAACTGATAAAAATAATGATTGAAACTTACATTCACATTCTTCAAAACTACCAGATATCTGCATGCTTTATGATAGGGATGAAATGGTTGAGCATGTCTTTTGGAAATGTCCATCTGCAAAGACACATTGAGGATGTTTGTTAATTTGTTAATTTATAGTTCAGAACTGCACTAAAAGAATTACAATCTACAGTCACAAACTGAAGTCTAGAAACCTTTGTCAAAACTTCGTATATGTATCTACTAAGAAAATATTCGGTAAATTTAGGAGTACAAACATTGCATTCTGTGAAGTGATTCAAACAACAGATAACTAGGAATTATTCTACATAAATCTGCAATCTGAAAATTCAGGACAGCAAGCACAATCTCCAACATAATATCACAATACTCTATTACTGAAAGAAATTACAACAAAAAACTTCAAATAAATGAGGATTGGTTTTGCCAAGTGTTATGTAAGGTAATCCAATGCTAATAATAAATATTGAAACTTACATTCACATTCTTCAAAATTACTAGATCTTCGATCATTATAGGTATGAATCTATTTTCCTAGTGGAAGAGGCTTTTGAACTTTCATTTGTTTCCATTCTTCATAAATAGCGTTCCAATCTACCTCGTTTAGAGCATGAGGTGCACTGAGAGAGAGAAACATTAATATATCCAATGTTTCTAAAGAAAGTCTTGATCTATCATCATTTTTTATCCGATTTAATTTGGAGAAGCCTCTTTCACATACTGTTGTGCTAGCTAGAATAACAAGAATAGCTTGCCATAGCTGCATCAAACATGGAAATCCTTCAAACCATTCAGGTTCACCTCCACATAGATCCCATGCTCCAAACATATTCTTTTTAGGGTATGATCTATACATAGTACAAACAAATTTGTCCATTTCACCCAAACATCTAGCACTATCCACAATAGGTGAGTTCCCAACACTAAATTTCTCACATAAACATGTTAGCCATCTTCTTGTTTGAGAGTCTCTATCATCCATATCC
>JZKD02S1815713.1:211788-277134 GCA_000966675.3 Picea glauca
CAGAATAAGTAAACCTTTCAATCAACCTGAAAATAAGGGCAAAAAACCACCAACCTTCTTCAATAAATAAACTTCCCAAAAAGAGACAGTGAAATGTTGGAAATGCAGTGGTCCTATTTGATAAAAAAATTATTAGAAATTAAGGTTTGTGTACAATGGAGCAATATTCTTAAAGGTTTTGCCAATTTACAAATTGATTTGAAATGTCAAAAGTCTAATTTAAGTTTTAAATTAATAGGATTCTAATATTTTTATCTTAGAATTATAGCAATTGAAAGTTATTGGGAAATGGGAGAGCTATGGTAGATAGTATTTTTACACACTAAAATTGTGCACTAGCACTTTATTAAACAATAAAATAGAGTTCATATAAAAATTGTGTCAAGATAGACTACTACCTTGATCCATCACTTGAGTAAATATCTCAACTTCACACCAAACTAGGAAGCTAAACAGATACAGAGAATCTCTCAAACCAACTAGGTCTCAACAACCTCCTAAAATCTAGGAACCTACTCATTCTTTTAGAATGTACTAATAATGACCAATAAACTCAATAGTTAAATATGATCACACCAAAGACAAATGGGAGTTACATATCCCAACACTCCACCTTAACGTCTACTTATCTTTACCATCGTAAGGTAGAGTCTTCATGATTATCAAGTTCATTGATCGACAAAGTTTATGTCTTTTCCAACCTAGTACATTCTCTTCGTACCTCAATCATGCATCACCAAACTGCCAAAGTCCATATAAAGAAGCAACCCTTCACTGGAATGCATGGGTCATCAATCGCCCATCGCCGTTATAGTAGGATGTCCTTCAGGTACATGGTTCATTCAACCTCTTGATGAGCTCCCCCTGAATATAAAATGCATGGTTTTCTAGGCACCTCGCAGAGTCCACCCATTGAGCATGCAGTCGACACGTGACATGGCTTACTCTAGGTGTTAAAGAAGTCTATAAAAGTGGTTTCTACGTGACAAATCAATAGGGATAAATAACAAAGGGGTATCCATGCCTAGTCAGTTCTTACAACGATATGTCCTTTTACATGTTACATAGACATAGGTACATACATTACATACTCCATCCATGGATATAATAGGTACATAATCAAGCATTTCAAGGACCAATACATCGTATCAAAAAATATTACGTCATAGACTTGCTAAAAAAATGTGAACATTAACAAATGGTCATGATTCAATTTTCTTCAACACAATTTACCTTATTTGTCCACATGTTGCTTCCACACTAGTGTCATTTTCACCAGTTTCCCTTGGACTAATCTCTTTGTTGTTTTATAACAACATATGTGGTTTTCCTTCTTATCATTCCAACAACTTTCCCTTACAAAGAAAACTAAGGAATGATCTTACATCAAAATATGTTACCAAGCAGGATTTCAACTCATCAACAAGAGATAATATCATCTTCTTGTTCTGCAGTTGTTTACATGTTTGGAGTCTTCCTCTACAACTTTGACGTTAGAATTTCAATGTCACTGTCACTTCATTGTCTTGAATCATGTTGGACCTTTAATATCAATGCCACTTCATTTTCTTGGATTCACCTGCGATTTGTTTCTAACAAATCCACTACATTCATATTTAGTTTGTTAGGCTCACTGTAAATGCTACTGATTCCAAAAAATTGACTTTGGAGTTTCCACACTTCATCTTGCAATTGTTAGATTACTCAATTTTAACAATGCATCACATATTAAGTTGAGTATGCTCAATATGTTACTCTTTACAAACTCCAACAAAATTTAAAATACATATTTAAAATTATCATGGCCAAATATTTCTCACCCTCACATTTAGGGATTCTCTATTAGCATCTAAGTTTCACTTCCATTTCCAAACATTCACTTCCATCTCCAAACATTATATCAACTCGTTTAACAAAACAATTCAAATTCTAATCAAAACTATGTAACTTGATTGTAGGCAAATTTCCCTTCCCTTATTTGGACTCCTTGCTAATCACCCCCATGGTCCTAGCAACCTCTTCCATTGCTCCTCTTCTCATGACCACTACACACTCTTCCATCTCCAAACATTTTATCAACTTGTTTAACAAAACAATTCAAACTGTAATCAAAACTATGTAACTTGATAGTAGACAAACTGCCCTTCACTTCGTTGGTCTCCTTTCTAATCACCACCATGGTCCTAGCGACCTCTTCCATTGATCGTCTTCTCATTACCACAGTGACCTCATGGTTCATAGCTACTTACCAGGAATGATAATATGGTGTCTACCTCACATATGCCTTCTTCAACCCGTTGGCCTCATTAAAGTGTTTGTTTTCTTAGTATAAATGTCATACATCTTCTTCACTGCCTTCTTTATCTTCTTGTTGTATGCTCGAAGCAATGGACTGCAACCAAACTCATTTTCCATTCCACTACTATCATAGAAAAACTTCGACGAGTTAAGCACTCCATGATCTCTACAAAGCACATCAATTCTTTTGATAATAGAAGCTCTCAGCACAAGATACCCGATTAAAATGTAGCAAGATTTGGATCGTTGCTTTTCATACGATTTCCAGGGATCAGATCTGGACCCATATTGAGAGAATTTTTCGGTACAACCTTCAGCCAGATGTAGGCCATAGGCCTCTGCATATGGACCAAAGTACCCAACACCTACAGTGCCAAGTTTTGTACCATACGGTCCACCTCTATTTCTAGCAGCAGCCCAGAATCACTTTTCATAATTGATAAGTTTTTCTCTAAATTTCTCAACTTCTCTGGATATAGAAATCGAGTTCTTTTCCATAGCCAGACTCTCTTCAAACTGCTTCCTATTTTCCTTCTTTACAAATATTTTCTCTCCTCCTGCAGTTCCATTGAGCAGCTCGGCTACCACCTCAGAACATCTTCATTCCAAATCCAGCAGCACGTCCATCTCCACTACCCCAATCACATTGAGTATAGTTTTACTCACTAAAAAACTATCCATCTACGAATCTGGTAGCATCTCAAGTAATGTGCGCTTGTCCGTCCTGATTGTTCTGTTTTCCGGTAGTCACATCTCCTTCTAACAAGGAGTCTCCTTTTAAAAAAAATAAAAATTATGAAATTGTTTTGACAGTAGACTTTCTAGTCGATTCCCCTCTGCACTCCAGGGCAGAGACAATGGTTCTCTTTTATAATGGCCACATATTTTCTCTTGAATAGTGGCATGTACACATCATATCTCTGCCCTTTTTTAAATGTACTTCTGGAGCACCGAGATTGCCCCTGGTAGCTCTCCTCTCTCGCACGAGTGCCTTGAACATGAGGCTTGGCTTCTATCAACAAGGTGGAAGCTTCTCAAAGAGGAACTATCCTTGCGGCTTTATTCTAAATAGGACGCAACTCCTCAAACGATGGAAAAACAATCTACTACAAACACATCGCAACAATCCACTCAACCTATCTACTCTCACCTACATCAATCTATTCCTCTACAAAGGCTCCCATTTCCCTTTTATTTCCATGGGCCCTCCCGTGAGGGATTTATGTTAAATATAATGTAACCTCAACAGTCTGATTGTACATTGCCAGTTGTACTGGACAACTGTACTTCCTATTTTTGTCTTGCTTGAGCCTATTTAGCTCAGCTATTTTCCTTTACATTGTAACTTCTTCAGTATTTCTTCATACATTTCAATACACTGTTCTATTATTTTCTCTCTGCATTTCTCTTTGCTTCACAATTTATCATGGTATCAAAGCTTCAACAGTAAGCCTCTTCACACAGTACGGAGAGCAACACGATCCTCACAGCGCAGAGCTTCACGGATCTCGAGAAGCATTTGACACAGACTTTTTCACAAGGCTTGGAGAGTTGTCTATCATACTCTCGAAAGATCCTTGCAGGAAAATTCCACAAGGAAGCAGAGCGTACCACGCTCAAAAGATCAAGGAAGCAGAGACCGAGAAAGAAGTAACAATAAAGATTCTTGCACTTCTTTCAAGAATCGTCAAAGATTGATGAAGAAGAGCTGCAGAATGGAAGATCATTTACAGAACTCGAAGAATTTGTTCAAATTCCTTAAAGATTCCTACAGAAGGCAGAATCACTTAAAGTTTTTCAAAATTCTTCAAATCTGTCAAAGATTGAAGCAGTGAACAAAGAATTTGTGAAATTCTTTCAAATCTTTGAAAGATTCACGAATCTTTCTTCCACAGGAGTAAAGAACACGTCTCAGGTGCAAAGAACCGCCATTGAAGCCGTAAGATTCATCCTGCGAACACATCCAGAGAGGGAAACCAGTTCAGAAGGGACGAAGAGAGCGCGGAAAAGGCAAAAGAACTTCAAGCCATTAGATCTTGCGTAGATGACCGACAGTGGTTGGATCAACGAGAAGGTGCACGAGCTTTAGTCCTCTGGAGCGCCAAGGAGAAATTCTTGACTTGTGAAGTCGCGACATCATCTGGACCGTCCATTCTGTACCGTTGGATCGTGAGTCGTCGATATTATCTCATCGCAAAATCGAGAATCGAGAGTTGGACGAGCAAAGGAGACTACTCTCCAAAAACTCCGATAAACAATATCACGAAATCTCAAGAGGACCTGTGAGTCGTCCATATCAGAGGATAGGTGGCAGCAGATCCAGGCCATCACTCCATTGACATTTCGGAGTTCGGGATATTGGAGGTCTCGTTGACAAAAGACACTCCACGAAGAAACTTGTGAAATCGTGATTCACGATATCGCAATAAGATCACAGCCGTCCATCTCAGAGGATAGGTGGCAACAGATCCAAGTGTCGTCAAATTGGCATATCGGTGTTCGCGGTTTTGAAAGACCGTCGCAACACGAGTTTGAAACTCGTGAAATCGCGATTCCTGAAATAGCGATAAGATCGCAGTCGTACATTTGTTTGGACACGTGGAGAACATCAAGGAAACCGTCGGCGTTTTGGCAACCGGGGTTTTCAAGTTGAAAAAAACTTTGGCGTTGCAAGTCGCGAAATCGCGAAACAACGTGGACCGTCCATCTTTCGAGGACACGTGGCGCAGATCAAAGAAATTGGGAAAAGTCCTGAAAAGACAGCACCATCAGTAAATCGGAGATCGGGGAATTGAGGAGTCAAAAGAACTCGTCATCAGGGTTCACGAAGTCCCGATTCGCGACATCCCGATAAGATTTGGACCGTCAGATCCCACAAGATCTGGACCGTTGAATTGTCCAAAGGTAATTTTTCGCATTTCGATGATTTGAAAGACAAAGAGTTGGAAAATCCCGTAGCGCGTTAACATTAAAGTGTGTGGTCACATTGCAAGGAGACTAAGGGCTAATTCAAGCATGATAAGCTCCCTTCGGCCATCGGCAAATCGACGTTTCGGCGATCGGAGGTAAATACGACATTTCCCTTTGTTTTTTCTGCAATTTTTTTTATGGCGTCATCTAGCAACTTAGGACCAACTCAGGGTCCGATTCTTCTAGGAAAGTCACCATATTCACTTCCTTAATAATAACTTAACACTCCCCCTTAAACATAACTTGGTCCTAACCATCTATGTTATTACTCTATCTGAAATTCTCTAATTCACTATTAAGCTAGCATCTGATTATACCTAACACCCTCATACCCACCCAAGTGGTTCATTCCACAACTTGATGTATCATCCCTCCCATGGCCAACAGTTCATGGTGCTCGAAACCAAGGATACACACTACATGATCACACACTAACCTATGTAGGCTTGACTCAATCATGGTTTACTGAACATTTAGGGAATACAACTTGCCTATGGAAAGGTTTACAACTTCTTACAATTGGGACCAGAAAACTTATTGGGGTGTCAGCTACAACCGAACATGCACCCCCAAGTTACAATATTTCATCTGATCACAATATTTCATGTTCCCATTTCAACATTTCGTTTATCAGGGAAGTCGTCTTCCATTTCCGGATTCTTATATTTGTTGGTGACTAAAAAATAAATTCTTGTTGTTGTTGCATTCAGTCTCTATGCTTGTCTCTACGTCTTCTTCGCTCCACTTCATTTTTCTTTTCCAGTCTTCTTTGCTCCTCTTCTCCATTCTTCACAACTTCTCACTTCTTTGCATCTCTTCGCAACTTCTTACGTATTCTCATCTTTTTCATGTTTTTGTGGATTCTCGCAGATTCTTCACATTGCTATTTCTTCCATACCCTCGAAAATGCACTTCACTTTCACTTTTTGTCGTATTTCGACTTGCTCCCGTTTGATCAATAATACTGAAATGTTGTCCACAAAATGGGTCATCATCAATGATACTTGCTCTTCAATAATAGAAGAGTCTCTTCGAATCTGAAGAGGCTCTTACCTTTTCTTTTCATCGTTTCTTCATGGCTTCTCATAATCTAGGGAACAAGTGTCATCCACTTCCCCGCATACAAGCATCCACCATGATGTTATATCAGATGTTTCAGAAGCACTTCCTCATTCTTCTTTGGCTTTCTTTTATAGAGCATTCACATAGAAGGCATGTCCATCTTCATCTATTTCCATACTTTACTTGTCATTTGTTAGAGTAGTTAATTCTAACAAAATAACTACATCTCTATTGAGTTAGCTAAGCTCAATATGTTTATACATTTCCAATTATAAGACATTGTGTCATTTTCATGGCTTTACATGTTTTTTTGAAAATTAAAATCACATGACTCATTTCATGATCTCACATAGACATGATTTGGAATTACAGTTGGATTTACACAACCGACCTTTTAAAATTATAATAAAACACTTCCACTTCCTTTTATCTCTTTATGAATGACAAAAATAATCCTTTTAGAAATTAAAATCTTATAGCTTGATTATTATAGCTTCCTATTTTTTAATGAATTCCCAAACAAATTTTAATTCATCGTTGAAAAATGAAATAAAACTTACATCTGAATTCCACTTATTGGTTGCTTCTGGGATTCTCAACTTCTTTTTATTTCTTTACAAGTTATGTGGTTTCTCAACATATATTAATAACTAATTATAATAAAACCATATACCTTTTCTTTCCTTTCCTTTATCTTGATTTTTCTCGGATACCTTGTCTCTCCTTTATCGATTCTCCATTGCCGAGTCCAAGGTAGATTTCAATACGGTTGTTTCCTTCTCTAAATGGAGTGGCATTACCATGCAAAGAGATAGATTCTCCATAGTTCGACTTTTCAAAAAATATATCATTCAAAAAACAATCTTTAATTTTCTTTTAATTTTTTTAAAATGATTAACCCAATAAAAATAATACCTCTGCCAACTTGAGGTTCTCTTCCACGAGGTTTTACACAAACTGATCTCCACTACCTCCGAGGCCTTCACATGAAAGTTTACCTTGCTTTAAAAAATTGAAAAAAATAATCCAACTCCTCCAGCACGAAACCCTGATTTTTATTCGTGTGCGCGAGAAAATACAGTAGGTTTTACACACACTCGTCTCCACTACATCCGAGGCCTTCACACATAATTTTAACTCACTTACAAAATTAAAAAAAACAGTGTGCCTCCTCCAGCATGAAACCCTGATTGTTCTTCCTATGCACGAGAAAATACAACAACAACTCCATGAATCGATTTCTCCCTCTCTTCGAGCTCCTTCTAATCTGGATTTATGAGTGGAACAAAATGAAACACACATATATATATAACGTTAAAAAAGATATACATAGAACAATAACAAATATACAGTAAAACTTAACTTCTATTCAATAAAGAAATTTGTTGAAACTGAAAAATGCAGAATGAAACAATATTGCTCAAATGGTGGTAGTTAATCTTTGAGAAGGGATGTGGCAACTACGTGCATTCGTTTGAGTCCATTTGATCTAGTTTATTTTTAGCACGAAATGAGAGCGGAGATATAATAAAGAAATTCACAGAGATATCATAGATATTCAATAATATAGAAGAAATGTATCAGAGATGAAACCATAAACACAGATATATAGTAATACACGATTTATATTAATGAAAGAAATGTACAGAGACTATAAAAATACAAAGTAAAAGACTTGCTAGAATGGTGGCAGCTTATCTCTGAGAAGAGATGTGATGGCTACTTGCATTCGCAGGAAGATGATTATAATGAGGCTCTGAAGGCCTTTTTACAATAAATAGGAATGTCAAAAACCCTAGACATCCAAAAACCTAACCCTGGGAGATGAAACGCCAAAAGTCATGTGGGCCCCGTTTGGGTAAGTTAGTACATTAAATTCCCGGGGTCGTAACTTTTGTATACGATCTTCATTTTAGGCGTATACTATCCCATTGGAAAGGTATCGTCGAGGAGATTCATTTTGAGGGGTCAATTATTCCTTTTTCTATCATTGATTTGGGTCGATCCCAAAAAACCTTCATTTAGGCCCTCAAAATGGCCCCAGATGTTAAAAACTGCTAAAAATAGTAAATTGTCAAAATTGTCAGAAAACTATTTTGATCCAGTCGGACAAGGTGGGTGGCCACCAATATCCACCTGGATCAATCCTCCCTCCTTAGAAATAAATGGTCTCCATTTCGTTGAGTGCTCGGGGGAGAGGAAAAATCGTTTGTTGAATCTGAATCTTGGTGAGCTGCTTGTCTTGTTGGAGATGTCGCGTTGCTCAGTTTGTGGAAGTCTTTCAAAAATATGTTGAGGTTGAGGCTGTTCAACAAGTCGAGAGACATGAGAGGATGGTGTGCAGAAGGAATCTTTTCTCTTTTCTATAGCCTTGTTGACCTTCTTCTGTTGGATAGAAGGTGCTTGGGGTGAGGCTATAGTGGTTGCAGTGTCCTTCTGTTTTTCTTTTAAACAGATTGTGAAGCTATATTTTACAGTATCAGATACTACCTTGTGACACTTTTTAGGTGGAATAGTAGTCGGAACTACCTTTGGTATTCTATAGAGATGATCCCCCAAAGTAACAATGACACTACGGGGTCAAGACTCATAAACAACATGGCGCTTCCACATATATGGTTGGCCCAAGAGAACATCACAAACATTCAATGGGAAAACATCACATAATACCTCGTCCTTGAAGGGCTCAATGTCCTATGACAATTGACATTGCTGGTTGACACGAAGATCTCATTCTTGGAGAAGCCACCTGATGTTATATGGCTGCGGGTGTGGTGTTGTTGACAATCCCAATTGTTTGATGACCTCTGCTAAGATGAGGTTCTTTTGGATTCCACTATCAACAATAAAATGTAGCGGGGTCCCCTTCACCCACATTTGTGAATGAAAAAGGCACTACCCCTCTGCGGGATCTGTTGGTTCTTCTAGTTGAATTGTTGTGGTGACAACAATAACAGTGGGGTCTGTGTCAATGATATGTCCTTTACTAGTATTTTCACAATCAGATTCTAAATCAGGGTTCGGCTCCTTGTCTTTGATATCAACCACCAATGACTGTTTTGAGTGACATTCATCGGTGTTGTGCCAGGGTCTTTTGTGGAAATCATACCATTTTTCGGTGTCCTTCTTTGTCTTCCCATGACCCTTCTTTTCGTGTGGCTTGGACTGGTTTTCGGGAGATTGTTTGTTAGGGTTGTCTTTGTCATACTTTGGTTGTTGCAGATTTTCAGACCCGAACACCCATTTGTTCTGGTGCTTAAATTTTTACTCAATTTTAACAGCATATTGATAAACAACACCGAGTGATGCGATGTCCAGAAAATCCATTTCAGTTTGGATGTATCTGTGTAGAGCCCCACGGTATTTTAGAACCAAATGTCATTTGGAGTCTTTGATACCCAACTTGGTGTGCAAGGTATGGAGGGTATTGGTGAAATCCATAATTGCTTGGCCCCTCTCTTACTGCAGTGTGGGCCATCTCATGTACTAGTCCTCATAGTTGCCAACAGGGTAATACTGTTCCTTTACCACATCCACAAAAAAATCTCAAGTGGGCTAGGCCCTATATGTTGTAGACTCTTCCGTGAAACTTTGATACTAGTAAGTTTCCCACCAATGTTTGACATGGGGGATATCTTTAAGGAGTGCGAAGGTGATCTTTTCTCTATCTAAAAAATTGTGAACAGAGAAATAACCTTCTAGCAGGTTTAACCATTTATCTAGGGCATCTGCATCTATTTGACCTTCAAATATAGGAATATCAAAATTGACATGTACCTTAAAAGGCAAGGTTCCTCCAAAGTGTTTGCTTGATGAATATGCACCTGATGCTATTGGGAGGCATTGAAGGATGTGGGAAAAATTCTCCATCATTTCGTCCCTCTGTCGCATGAGAGATTGCTCAAGCAATAGACTTATGGGATCGTTTGCTCCGTCATTTTTCTTTTCTTCCTCCACTGAGGGTTTCTTGGGTGTGTGAGAGTGATTTTCCTCAAGAGAGACAAGATCGAGACCCAACTTGCTATACTCGGACCTCGTCGTGGACATGCACTGAAAAAAAATGATCAAGAGCAACCTTCTTTGATACCACTAATCTGGTTTATTTTCGGCATGAAATGAGAGTGGAGATATAATAAAGAAATTCATAGGGATATCGCATATATTCAATAATATAACAGAAATGTATCAGAGATGTAACCATAAACACAGATATACAGTAATACACGATTTCTATTAATGAAATAAATGTACAGAGACTTTAAAAATACAGAGTGAAAGACTCGCTAGAATGGTGGCAACTTATCTCTAAGAAGAGATGTGATGGCTACTCGCATTCGCAAGAAGATGATTACAATGAGGCTCTGAAGGAATTTTTACAATAAACAGGAATTCCAAAAACCCTAGATATCCAAAAACCTAACCCTAGGAGATGAAGTGCCAAAAGTCATGTGGGCCCCGTTTGGGTAAGTTAGTACATTAACTTCTTGAGGTCGTAACTTTTGCATACGATCTCCGTTTTAGGCGTATGATAGACCGTTGGAAAGGTATCGTCGAGGATATTAATTTTTAGGCCTTAACAATGTCTTTTATAATCATTGAGTTGGGTCTATCCTGAAAAACCTTCATTTAGGCCCTCAAAATGGCACCGAAAGTTAAAAACTGTTAAAATTAGTAAATTGCCAAAATTGCCAGAAAATAGTTTTGAGCCAGTAAGACAAGGTGGGTGGCCACCAATATCCACTTAGATCACCATTACAATGATTTCTCCTGTCCTTTTTAGTATCAAGAAGTAACAAAAAAAATCCTAGACATCCAAAAACCTAACCCTAGGAGTTGAAGCGCCAAAAGTTATGTGGTCCCTGATGGGGTAGGTTGGTACATTAAATTATCGGGGTTGTAACTTTTGCATACGATCTTAATTTTAGGTGCACTATAGCCTATTAGAAAGGCATATCCGAGGAATTCCAATTATGTCATCATACTCTAATTTTGTGTATATTGTGACTACGACGAGCCCAAAAAATGTTGTTTAGGGCCTCAAAATGGCCCTAAACATTTAGGACCCAAAAACATAGAAAACAAATGCCAAGATGATAATTGAATGTGATCCATTTGGAAGAGGTGGGTCGCCACCGATATCCACCTAGATCAATCCTCCCTCCTTAGGAATCAATGGTCTCCATTTTCTTGATTTCCCCCATCAGATGAGGATATTTCCACTGAATTTGGCCCAGGGTAAGCCACTTTCCTTGGTGCAGGAGTTTCCCCACTTTGAAAACATGATAAATCTGAATATTTTGTTGGTGATTTCCCTTGACCTGTGTGTCCATGATCTGATCAATGTATTCTTGTTCCATGCAATCAGGGTTGAGCTTTATTGGTTTCAACTATTATGCTATCTTTGAGGTGTTCAATAAGGGTGAAAAGTATGGCCAAAGAAGGTCCACATTAAGCACTGGATGTAGGCTAAGGAAGGAGGGAATGTTGAGGTAAAAATCATTGTCAGCCACAACCTTGGTGATGGTGTAAGGTCCATAGAGGAGTGGTCAAAGCTTCCGATGGGGTCTTGTAAGGACTTCTTTCTGCAAGTGTAACCAAACTTTATTTCCCACCTAAAACTTGTGTGGCACATGGTTTTGATCATGGCGCAGCTTGTACTTTGTGTTATCACTCCAAGAAACTCCTTAGGGTTGTAGACTAAGGATGCTTGGTAACTTGAGAAATTATGAATAGTCAAAGTGTTTGGAACAATGGGATAATTGAGAAGGATTTATAAAAGGACAACTTATTATGCATCTAAATAAACCAGTGCTTTTAGAGACCAAATATCAGTTCCAGTAATGAAATAAGGTGTGAATAATACTATCAAGATAACCAGGTACACAAACATGTAGGGTCATACAAAATAGCAAAGAATCATTTAATTCACATTCATGAGCTACACAAGAAGATGACAGTTCTCAATAGCTAAGTTGAACTGAATCAAATTACAGAGTGGTGAACATATGAACAATACTAACATTGGTAACAAAAGAGGACTGTGATTCATATAACATAAAAGAGTCAAAGTACATAGCCAAAAAGTATCCCGGATTGATTCCCCTTCATTTATCTTAATTCTGTAGCTTTATAGCTTTACATCACAGTTATCAGATCCTAAAACAATGGATTTGATTTTCTAAAAACAGAAAGCAAACTGTATTTACAAGAAACTAGGAGTAGATCCTCAAAATGAGGTCAATCCCTATCTAATAATCCTCAAAATGTGGTTGAAAAGTTGATGATGTGTAGCCTAGCCTTCCAAGGCTCTTTGGTTTAATCTCCTGAAGATGAAATTCGAGTTGGATGATGTGTCTTCAAACCCCTGATATTCTGCCTTTGAAAAAGATGCCAAATGTAGTTGAAAAACCTCTTTTTGACCTTATACCTCAAAACTAGCCTTTAGATTTGACTTTGATAATTCATTACCTGCTTATTCAAAGAGGTTTCATTCCATTCGAACTCAAAATTTTCCAATCTGAGCAAAATTTCGGTGAATCTGGTCATACAGGCTTTCGGTGGTTATCTGTATGAAATATTAATCTTCTTATCCACCAAAAGCACTGCATTTCAGAGGTTAATGAGCACGCTCAGACTCGCCTAAACCACCGAAAAGAAGAAATTTTTCAAAAAATCAAAAATTCAAAATTTTTGATTACCTGTATGGTTGCATAAGGTTTCAAGGCTTCTTGGATGAAGTTCCCTTCTCCCTGACAGGGCTTGTGACTTCCTCTTGATGAATACCAGCTTGTATTTCTTCTTCTATGGAGGTGGAAACTTGGGCTAGGGTTTCCAGCTTTGTATGCTCCTGAGCTGGAGGTCGGGATTCTTTTATTTTCAATCTCAGAAGTCTTAGCTACCTGTACAACTTCATGTTCTCCCTTATCAATACTTTGTTCCTATATTTGATATTGTCATGTTTTTTCTTGACAGTTTTATTAATGTTATGAAGTTCTTCATTTCTTTCTGTCAGATTTGTGTTTGTCTTTTTAATAACCCTTATTAAAACTTCCATTTCATAGATTTGTTGCAGAATTTTCCTCACTTTCTGAGTCCTGGAAGCTTTGGGTTTTCTCGAAGAAGCCCCTACTGATGATTTATTTTGTTCCTTTGGAGGAGTAGGAGTAGGTAGTTTTGGGTATTCATCAGCAGCTGTATCATTTTGTTGCTCTCCTTGTGCCTCATTATGCTCTAGTTCATGTTCAGAATCTGAATATGGGAGGTTTAAAGGATTATCCTCCATGGCCAAACCTTCAGCCTTCTCTCCTTCCTCAAACTGTAATTTTCTCTTTGTTTTCTTCTTCTTGGCCGAGGAAGATTTTGCTTTCTGTTTCAAGGGTGAAATAGCCCTTTGTTTCCTTTGACTACTCTTCGGAGTAATAGCCTTCCTTGTGGCAGTTTTCTTTCCCTTGTCCTCTTGTGGTTTGTCAGTCTGGAATTCATTCCAGAAGAGAAAGTAATTCCATGCAACCTACTTCTTCTTCAGAGACTCCTTGATAAGAAGAGTAATGAGTCCTTGATGGAACAATCTGCTTGGCACTTTAGTGGGCTTAACTTTTACCTGCCTGGCCATTTTGGTGAGAGTCTTGTGGAAGTAAAAAGGTAGATTAACTGGATCTCTGCCTGTAAAATGGTTTAAAAGATTAAACTGATAGAACATCACTCTATTGTACCGCCCTTCACATGTAATGTAGACAAAGATTGCTTTCAATAGTGATTGCTACTTTGGTTCTAAGAAAGACATTGGAATGTCTTTTTTCTAGATAAGATCTTTATGAATAGGCAATAGATATGACCTAAACTCAATATTTGAAGGAACAATTGATTTAAACCAACAATCCTCTGACCTGGGTAGACCTGTATATTCAGAAATGGTAGCTTCATCAATGATAAACTCCTCCTTTCCTATTTTATCAAACCTCCCATCATAAGAAATGGCAAAAGACTCTACCACTTGTTGATGAAAATTTGTTAATTTTTCACAATATGAAAATACCTTAACCTCTTTGAAGAATTCTTCCACCTCCGGGTGAGATTCTAGGTACCAAACCCCATCAAGTTCATCTCTGAGGACTGGACCAAATTTTGACATTATGATAAGGATGACGTGTCCCTCAATTTAAGAGATGTGCATGCAAATAGGGACAGAACTCGAAACTTTAGGAACAGGGCAAGGTATGGTATGGCTCGATGAACAGAAGGTGTGACTCATCAAACATAGAGTATATTTTGACAACAGAATCGATGACAGAGGATTTAACTCAGAGCTAAATTAGGAACCAGGTATTTAATTCAGAGTATGAATAATGACCATAGGTATGACTCAGCATCATGATTTAACCAAAACTTGATTCAAACAACCAGTAAACTAAAATTAAGCCGAGACTTATTTCCAGGTAAGAGACAATATAGAATCGGAAAATGACCGAATTGAAACTACCTGATGACTGGGTCGGATGATTCGTTTTGACACCTGGATGATTGATCGATTGCTGAACTCGAGACTTTAATCACCAGCTTGCCATAGTGAACGAGATTGTGAACTATGCTAATGCCCCTGGTTGAGAGAATCATGAGATTGTGATATAGATGATAGCTCTCAGACTCAAAATGAAATTAAAAGGAAATTAAAAAGAGCTAAAAATAAATCATCATGATCTTCTAATCCTGTGGATGGCAGTATTGAAAATCCACGTGATGTATCCCTTCTGTTATGCGAAATCTCATATGAGTTTCTGTGCCTTGCCAAAACTTAATGGCAATCTAACAGATGAAGGTTGAGAGTACATTTCGGTATTAATTCATCAATGACCTGGAGAGATCACCATTTGACATGACTTTCGGCGGTTAGAAGTGATGATCACGCTCGCTTGACATCTGGCTCGTGCGAAAACATGAGCTTTTCCTTTGCGCATAGAAACATTTTTGGTGGTTAATGGGCCTTTTATTTCCGCTTCTTAACCACTGAAAACCATGACTTTCAGTGATTAAGAGCCATTTTTAACCCCTTTTAACCACCGAAAACCTGAGATTTGAAATTTTGAATGCCAAGACCAAATATGATACTTCTTCCAAGTTTACATCCAAAAAGTAGACCATTTAACATACCTCAAAAATTTAGAAATGATTTTTTTGACCTGTTTCTATTACCTAAAACTAAAAGCTTGACAATGTTATTTTGGGAGATAACACTTTGCATTGGACTTATGAAAAAAATAGTGAACCTATTGCTGGATGTGTTGGATTGGTTCAATGAACTTGGTGGCTTTGTCGGCTTCAGTTTTAGCATGGGAATATTATGTCTGTGTAGATGTAAGGGATAGTGAAACATCCATGGGATCCAATGGTTGAAATCCCAACCCCACCTGAAAGGGGTTGTGGCTAGTGGAGCTATGTATGGATCTATTGTATTTGTGTTGAACATAACGAAGACTCTCACCCCATGTGCATGGATTCTTGGAATTGTGCATGTGAAATATATGAATGATCATGTTGTTGACGACCTCAGTTTAGTCATTCATTTGGGGGTGGAAGGTTGTCGATTTGGTGAGCTTGGTGTCCAGTCGTGACTAGAGGCTTGACCAAAATGTGTTGAGGAACCCATTGTCTAGACTCGAGATGATGGTTTGTAGTATCCCAAAATGTACCCACACTCGTTAGAAGAAGATATTGGTAATGGCCTCCATTGTGATGCTCTTCTTCCATGCCATCAGAATCGCCATCTTGGAGAAGCAATCAACAACAACGAAAAAACAGTCATTTACTTTCTTGGTGGAAGGAATGCCTGACATATAGTCCATCGATATGGATTCTCAAGGCCTGATGGGAGTTTGCAGAGAGGTGTACATGCCATGTTTATTAATAGCCAGTTTGGAAATGGCATAGACTGTGTAGGACCTGACATGCTTGTTGACATCCTGTCGAACTTTCAACCAATAGAAAAGTTGTTGCGACACTTCCACTCTCTTTTCTATTCCCAAGTGTCCTACCGCCTGACTATAGTGAGATTCTCAAATCATCTTTTCTCACGTGCTTGATGGGATGCAGAGATGGACCATATGACACAAAAAAACATCCTGAAGATGGAAATCAACGACAACTGTGTTTGTGCCCAACATATGGTAGGTAGTGGCAAAGTCATAATATTTCTCATAAAGTTGGGGCCATCCATATGTCTCATGTCTACGGGAGTGTAGCACCATGGTTAGCGTTGCAACTGGAGGTCGAAAGAGGTAGGCATTGACATAGTTCACACTCCCTTTCTTATGCTTGATGTCGAGATGGAACTATTGCAAGTATGTGAGCCACTTCTGATGGAAATCGTTCTACAATTTTACTTGTGTCTACATGAACTACAAAGGCTTATGATTAGTGTGGATGATTGTCTCCTTCTTGAGAATGAAACTCCTCCACTGGTGGGGGGATTATACAATGGAGTACATTTTTTCGTCGTAATTGGGGTACTTACAGACAGTATATGATAGCATCTCACTATGATAGTCCATGGCATGTTCATGCTGAGTGAGAACTGCACCCACAACATATTTTGAAGCATCTGTATCAATCTCAAAAGGTTGTTTTTGTTTGGGAAATAAGAGCACCGAGGCTAGGCACAAGAATTGCTTCAAATCATTGAATGTTTTTTTTTCAACTGGCCCCACATGAAATTTTCCTTTCCACCATTGTTGGTCACTTTTCTAAGGGCTCATGCAATGTGGGAGAATCCCAACATGAACCTGCGATAAAAATTGACAAGGCCTAAGAAGATCTAATTCTCAGTGACTATGGCCAGGGCTGGCTAGTCATGGATGACCTAGATCTTGGCTAGATAGACATGCACCCCATTCTCATCAAGAATGTAGCCTAGGTATTGGACCATTTTCATACCAAAGGAGCACTTTTCTAAATTTTAATATAGCTTGTGTTTCCGCAGAGTGTGCAGAACCTATTGAATATGTTGCAAGTGTTCTTCCCAAATCTTTTTGAAGATGAGGATGACATCCAAATACAACACCAAAAAAAAAATTGGTGAAAGGCTGGAAGATATCATCCATCTGATGGTGGACGACTATGGGTGCAATTTTGTCGACAAATCCAACCGCTTGACGACTTCCATTGAGATCACGTTTTTTTGGCTACTTCTATCAACGATGAAGTGTAGTGGAGTACCCTTCACCCACATATATGAATGAAAGAGGCACTCACCTTCCTCTGGTTCATCAGGTTCACTGGGTGGGACCTTGGTGGCAACAACGTTGGCACTGGGTTCTACATCAATGATTTTTCGACCTATTTATGGTTCTGACTCTGATTTGGATCCCACATATAATTCAAAGTCTTTCACCTTGGGCACCAATGACTACTTTGAGCAGAATTCAGTGGTGTTATGCCAGAGTCTCTTATGGAACTTGCACCACTTCTTAGTGTTTTTTTTTGTCTTCCCGTTGTCTTTCTTTGTTTGTGGTTTAGACTGGTTTTCCTAAGTCTGTCCATCCTTTCTCTACTCTTTTCTTTGTGGGTTAAGTTGGATTTTGCACTACTTTTATTATGAGGGGTTCACATACTGAAACTGTCGTGTCTTTTGTTTAAGATTCTGCCTGATTTTGACATCATATTGATAGGTCGTGCGCAAGGACGATATGTTCAAAAAATCCATTTATGTCTTGATGTATCGATGCAGACCTTTGTGGTACTTGAGCATTAGATGACACTAAGAGTATTTGATACCCAACTTGGTGTGCAGGGTATGGAAAACATTGGTGAATTCTAGAACTATTTGGTCCCTTTCTTGTCGCAGTGTGGTCCATCTTCTATATAAGCCATCATAACTTTCAACATGGTAGTATTGTTCCTTAATAGCATCCATAAAATAACCCCAAGTGGGTGTGACTGCAAATAAAGTTGATCCATTTGTAATATTTTCTCTATCAAAAAAGTTATTTACAAAAAAATACCCTTCTAGAAGGTTTAACCATTTGTCTACAACATATGTATCTATTTGACCTTCAAATATAGGAATATCAAAATTGATTTGTACCTTGAAAGGGGTGGCTCCTCCGCTCGAGGAAGATGTGTCACATGTTGGAAGTCATTGAAGGATTTGGGCCAAGTTATCCATCATCTCATTCCTCTATTGCATGAGGTATTCCTCAATCAATAGTTTAAAGGGATCTCCTACCCCATCATCTCTCTTTTCTTCCCCCATGATAGAACATTGGGTTCGGCGAGGCCGATCTTGCAAAGTATCAATTGGTTCGAGTCCCAACTACTTATGCCCTGACTTCATTGGGGACATTCATAGAGAAAAAATTGAAGAGTTGACCACTCTGATACAATTGATCTATAATTATGAGTGGAACCAAATGAAGCACATATCTATAAAATTAACATATATATACAGAGAAAAATAATATAGATACAATAAAACTTAAGTTTTATTCAATAAATAAATATGTCGAAACTGTAAAATGCAGAATGAAACAATCTTACTCTAATGGTGGTAGCTAATCTTTGAGAAACGATGTGGAATCTACGCACATTCATCTGAGCCCATTATAATGAGGTCTCTTGGAATTTTTAGCATCAATAAGTAATCAAAAAACCCTAGACATCCAAAAACCTAACCCTAGGAGATGAAGCACCAAAAGTCATGTGGGCCCCGATGGGGTAAGTTGGTACATCAACTTCTCGGGGTTGTAACTTTGGCATATGATCTCCATTTTAGGTGCACAATACCCCGTTGGAAAGTTATATCCAACGAATACACATTATTCCATCACACTCTAACTCCATATCCAGTGTGACAATGACAGGTTGAAAAAATGTTATTTAGGGCCTCAAAACGACCCCAAAAGTTTAGGACCCGAAAATCTAGAAAACAATTCCCAAGATGAAAAATGAATGTGAGTCAGTTGGAAGAGGTGAGTGACCACCGATATCCTGCTGTATCACCTTCAAACTTGAATTTCATAGGTTCTCCTCTATTTCTTCTCAAACTTTCATATCTCGAGACTCCTAGGCCCTCTAGTGAGGGAGTCGGGCCCAGACCCTCTCTGATACCTTGTAAAAAATTATGCAGAGATATATTTATGCAACACCACACAACATTTTTTATGTGTATTGTATCAGTATAAGTGTATAATTACATGATATAGTTACAAATACATTATGGAGGTTTACCAAATCATGTAATGGTAAAAACACTAATTAACTACAGATGTAATTAATTCATTTTCCTTAACATCTGAAACATACATGACCTCGAACTCTCTAGGAGTTTCTCACAATGACTAGAGAAAGAATGCATCCACAACAAGTTCTCATTCAGAACATGAGCATGTGTTGTTATTTCATACAATAGAAGATTATGGGAATCATGCAACCGAGAAGCAGATATAAAGATCCATCCCATACACTACCATAGATAACTTATATCTCATACTTGAACCGCGACCCAATCGAATATGCACTCCTTCGGCATCGTGTTGCCCTAGGTGTATCCTTTCTTGCATCAACGTTAATGCCTACATTTTTTCATCTACCTCCACAGGTCTCTCCTCATAATCATATGAGTAGTGAATCTAAAAACTAGTCATATATAGCCCGAACGTAAATGATGGAAATACCTCTCACACTACTATGAACACATAACAACAATCCACTCAAGCTATCTACTCTCACCTAAGCTAGGTTTTCATTTCCCTTCCATTTCCCTAGGCCCTTCCTTGAGGGATTCAATCCCATTCTTGCTATGATACCATATTGGGAAAGTAGAGAGGGAGAGTAGATAATACCATATTGGAAAATGGGAGAGGGAGAGTAGATAATATTCTTACACACCAAAATTGTGTGTGAATGCTCTATTAAACAACAAAATAGAGTGCATATAAATAAATAAATAAATGTTTCAAGATAGAAAACTTCCTTGATTCATTAGTTGAGTAAATATCTCAACCTCACACCAAACTAGGAAGCTAACTAGTTGGAGAGAATCTCTCAAACAAACTAGGCCTCAAAAACCTTCTAAAAACTAAGAACAGACTCCTTCTCGTAGAGACTAGAAATCTACCTAATAATGATCAATAAACTCAATAATTTAATATAATCACACTAAAGACAAGTGGAAGTTACATATCCCAACCAAAAAAAAAATTAGTATAAGATTAAATAATGTCACAATTTATTGTTATTCCATTTAATCACTTTAACAAATATTTGCTATCTAGCTTGAAAAAAAAATCATCCCAATCACAATTTAATTGTGTGCACCAACTACGTGGAAAAATAAAAAATAGAACATCTTGTATATTTGCATCCTTCATTTTGACCATTCCAAACACAATTTAATTGTGCTCACTCAAATGGCATTGGCATTCATGAATGTACCTACCACCTCTCACATGATTGAATTATTTTGACATTCAAGAATTCTAAAATACATATTTTTTTTTTCTTAGTTACTTCCAATAACCTCCGTATGAACCCAATAATGTGTCCTTCGAATGGTTAGATTGAGTAATTTTTTATCATTGTTACAAACCAATTTTCGAATATCAAATCATAAATTTTCAAAAAATTGTTTAACCATGTCATCAGAAGAAACAACAATAATAGAGATAGATTGGAAGCTTAGAAACATAATGGGACCATATTGTTAGTAAGACTTTTAAGTGCACGATAAGTAGGCATTATCCATTGGTGAAGATTTTTTGTATCGTCAAGCATGGAAAGAGTAAACAAAATAACATAATATTCAGTGTATTCGTTTTTCTTGCACAATATTTCTATTCCTTACTTTTTCAAGCAATCTTTAAGTTTTTCACGAAAGTATTGTATTCTTCCAATATCAATGTCACTTCTATTTTTATGTTCATTAATTTTAAGTAAATTGGATGAAACCGTTTGTCAATTTTATTGAAAGTTGTAGCATGAATGGAGATATTTTCACATTGAGTGTATTCGTTTATCTCTTTCTATACCAAACTTTTTCAAGCAATATTTTATTTTTTCATAAAATTATTGTATTCTTTCAATATCAATGTCACTTCAATTGTTAGGTTCATTAATTGTAAGTAAATTGAATGAAACCGTTTGTTAATTTCTTTTTGAAATTTGTATCATGAATGGAGATATTTTCCTTTAAGAAGCAATAGATTTTTAATCTATTTAGAAACTTTGTTGTGTCAAGAGGCGCATTCTACAACCTAGTATTAAGTTGATGTGTGATTTCGTGTCTAAATTCAACATGGATATAACAGGTGTTACTCCTAAATAATAATAATAATAATAATAATAATAATAATAATAATAATAAGTAAATGACAATTGTATATGTCGGCTCTAAAAAATGGTCGAGGAAGGGTTTGCACCTCGAGATATTTGATCCCTCTCGACGCTTTGTAGAACCGGAGTTAAAATGGATCTATACTGGTAGTGATTATCATTCTTGTCTTTCAAATTGTTGACGTGATGGTGCTCTTATGCAATGTGCACTGTTGTTCTCATCCAAACCAATGGTTGTAGGCACTTGATTGAATAATTGGACTAAGCATGACACTCGATTTCTTTCTAGTCCAATAATCTTCCATCTTCCTAGACTATTTTACCTATTAGACTTGTGTGACAAATTGTTGACATGATGGTGTGGTGTTCTTGTGCATTGTGCATTATTGTTCCCATCCAAACCAATGGTTTTAGGTCATTGAATAGTTGGACTAAGCATGACACTTGATTTATTTCTAGTGCAATAATCTTCATAGACTCTCTTTACGTATTAGACTTGTGTGTTCTTAAAGGACTATAGAATTTGATTAATCATGTTTGACTTCGTATCGATTAATATTTTAGATTTTGACTATATTTTTTTTTCCAATTTCTAATGTTCGAGACTTGGTATTACTTTGACTTTTGACTATATATTTTTTTCAATTTCTAATGTTTGAGATAGCAAACTCAAATTTTTGTTTTTTAAATAATAATAAAAAAATATTCTTGGTAATTTCATTGGACAATAGATGACCCAATAGAATTGAGGTCTTATGGAAAACAAAATAATATTATTTTTTGTATAATAATAAAAAAATGTTCATCATAATCTCATTGGACAATAGGTTGGAAATCTTATTGCAAGTCCAATATATTTGAATTCTTATTGCATACTCAATTTTTTCCAATGTTTTATTTTTAGTTAATTTTATTACCAAGACACAATGCAATTTTTATTTTTTTTGCTAGTTTGTTTATGACTTGCGGGACTATCCTTTGTCTGAGAAACCATGACTCAGGGGCATATAAGCCATCAAAATCACCCGGGGATTGAACCCAGCCTGAGCAACACCAACCCTTAACATGGTTGGATTTTTTGTCCCCGCAGGTTTCGAACTGGTGACTTAACATCACAGAGTTCCTTAATAGCATACTCTGTCACCAACTGTCCTACACCTCAGGGATGACACAATGCAATTTTTTCATCATATCCTCAAATTCAAATCATTTACCTTTTGGTATAGTACATTAACACTTATGCTATTTCATTGTACCAATTTAAATGTTGCTAACCTTCAAAGTTACTTCTCCAACCTCACCACAACATAGCCTCATCGAATCACTATCTCTCTTGTTTGTGTGTAGATGCACACACATCAAAAGATTTAGGGGAAAAAGAGAAAACATAAGGTTGGCCCTTATTATAATAGTAAGGTCAATCCTTACTCCCACCGCTCAGGAAGTGAAGGGGTTACTAACTATTTTGATGAATCAACCTCCTCCTAGATAACACAACCTTCATAAGCTCGTCTCAATAGTCGCATACCACCCTACATGGGAGAATCAACCACGTTCTCCCATAAAGAGACCACTGGGAAGGAATCGAATTTTGTAAACTCTGAAACTACAATTCAATTCTATTTTTTATGTTGGATATAGTAATCACAAGTGAGTGAGATCTTCACATCTCCGTCGATTTGTCAATCAGTCAATTTGTCAGTGTTTTCTGATAGTCATTTTGTCTAACAGTATGAAAATGCAAAGTCGTAGATTTACTCAAACTCATTCTAAGTCAGATGGAAAGAAGGGGAGTTATAAATTGATTTGATCTTTATCTTATTGAGTTCAGCTAAGTAGTTGACGAGTCATTTGTATTAATGGTCATCTTTAATGTTCAGTCAGTTTTACTTCTAGAGGAAGTCTCAATTGGCGTCCATATAAGTATTAGTCTTTAGTTAGTCAAGTGTAGATGAAGAGAAGAAGTAAAGAAGTAGAATAAACAGTTGAGAGGAGCAACAAAAGATGAAGGAATTCAAAGAAGTCATTGGAGCCGAATCTCATCTCAGTTATTTTATTTTGTATTGCCACACTACGTCAAAGTTATTGATATCAAGTATTTTTTGTGTTGAAAAATTTCATGTCTATTTATGAGTTTATGTGCTAAGCATAGAATTGTATTATTTTTCATCCATAAATCATTTCATTAAGTGTTTATATCATGGCGCACAAAAATTCTAGTAGGTTTCCCTTTGCACGATAAGTTCTGAGTGTTGAGTGACAATGTTTGTGGTGCACAACATTTTATAACTGCACTGCACATTGTTGATACGAGATCTGGTATCAGAGCAGGTTGATAAAAAGAAATTTGATCAAGAAAAGGTTCTATCATAACAATTCTATCATAGCAACATCTCTCGTATAAGGTGAAATATGGATTCTACCTCAAATATGTAGCCTCCAACTTTTACAAGAAAAAATTATGAGATGTGGTCCTTGACAATGAAGGCATTGTTTCGAGGTCAATATCTATGGAAGATAGTCGAGAATGGCTATGTGTAACCATCATATCAGGAAGCATACAATGCACTTAGCAAGATGAAAATGATGTTTTGAAAGCTCAAAGAAAAAAGGATGGAAAGGCAATGTTTTAGATACATCAAGCCATGCATGAGAGCATACTCCCAAGAGTTACATCAGAAAATAAAAGCAAGGAAGCATGGGACATATTGCAAAACTCTTATCAAGGTATGTACAAAGTAAAGACTTCAAAATATTTCGAAACCATGTCAATGAAAGATTCAGATTCAATAGATTCCTTTTATACCCATTTGATTGTCCTGATAAATCATATTAAGTCTCTTGATGAAACCATAGAAAAAAAAATAAAAAAAATTGAGAAGGTACTTAGGAGTCTTCCTCATAAGTTTGATACTCTAGTTGTGACTCTAGAAGAGAGAAAAGACTTGAGTTAGTTTAGTCTAGATGAACTGCAAGCTTCCCTAATTAATCATGAACACAGATTGAATAGGTCAAGTATGTCATTAGAGAATGCATTTTTCACACAGTAATGTATAATTCATGGAAGAGGAAAGGGGAGAGATAATTCTAGAGGCAAAGGAAGAAGTTACGTCAGAGGTGGACATAGTAGCAGTCCTGAAAATACTGGTGGAAGAGGTCAAAACCCAAATACCGGTCACCCAAGTGGTTAGAAAACTGACAAATCAAACATCCAGTGCCCTTACTGTAAAAAGTATGGACATTATGCATATGAGTGCAGGAAGAGATAGTACAATCAGAAATAACAAGGTCAAGATCAGTCAAAAAACACAAATAACCAAACTCACCCTATGTTTATGGTGTGCATTGAGGAAATGCCTATAGTATCCCCAATTGAATGCAGTGTTGTTCAAGAAAGTCCATTTGACATATGGTATTTAGATTCAGGATGCAATAACCACATGACATGAAACATAGAATTGTTTTCTAGTTTTGATGGGTCAGTCCAAACAAAGGTTATACTTGGAACAAATATCCAAGTCATTGTCTTAAGAAAAGACAATATAAACATTTTAACTAAGCAAGAACAACAAAAGGTCATTCCTGATGTATATTATGTTTCTGGTCTAAAGCATAATTTGATGAGGACACGACAGTTGTTACAAAAAGGATACAAAATCTACATGGTAGATAATCACTGTGTGACTATGGATAAATTCCCAAGCAATCAACTTATTGTAGGAATCCAGATGACAAGTAACAAAATGTTCCCATTGACATTGAAGCCAATCAAGAAGAAGAATACAACGCTAGTTGTTGGTAACGAAAAATATGCACAATTAGACATTGCATTTACAACAGAAAGTGCACATAGTTCTAATGAATAAAATAGTACACGCAGTACCAAGAAAGGAGAAAGTGGCACAGAAATGAAGGAAGCATTCCAATATGAAGTACATGATGATTCATCGTTATGACATTTCAGATTTAGACATTTGAACGTTGGAGGTCTAAAGTTCCTACACACAAAGAATATGGTAAAAGGTTTTCCATTGATTGAAAAACTAGAAATGATATGTGAAGGCTGCATATTTTGCAAGCAACACAAAGAATTATTTCCAAATGGCAAGTATTATAGAGAAAAATTTCCATTGGAAATAGTACATTCAGAGATTTTTTGACCAACACAAACTACATCTATAAGAGGAAGTACTTATTTTCTTACATTTATTGATGATTTTTCAAGAAAGACATGGATTTATTTTATAAAGCATAAATCTGATGCATTGGTTTGTTTTCAATAGTTTAAATCACTTGCGGAGAAGAATAGTGGTCATTAAATCAAGTGTCTAAGAACTGACATAAAAGGAGAATAAATCCCAAGAGAATTTCAGAACTTTGTAAAGTTCATAGCATCTACAAGAAATTTATCGCGGGATATACACCACAATAGAATGGCGTCATAGAGAGACAGATTATAACCATCATGGAAATGGAAGGAAGTATGTTGCCAACCAAACATTTTTCAAATGAGTATTGGGTTGAGGCAGTAGAAACTACAATATACATATTGAATAGATGCCCAGAAAGAGTGTGAAGAACAAAGTTCCTCAAGAAACCTTGGCAGGGATGAAGCAAAATGTGGCGCACCTTAAAAATTTTTGGCTGGGTCACATACGGACATGTTCCAAATGAGCTGAGAAAGAAGTTGGACAACAAAGGACAAAAATGTTTATTTGTTGGGTATTCCAAAGACACAAAAGTATACATGTTGTATGACCCCATCGCAAGAAAAGTCATAATCAACCACGATGTTAAGTTCCTGGACAGTGATGCATGGGATGGGAGTGTAGAGAAGATAGTTAAGATCATTAATTCTAGTGCACATGATGATACATAAGAAGAGGAGGTTCAAGCACCATGTACAAGTCAGTGCACAGTCGCTTCTATATCTGGCACTGTGATGCAAATCACAGTGCAAAATACTCCAACAAGAAAAATAGGTGTGCAGTCTACACCTAGAGCACAACAAACATCAACAAATAGTACAAGTAGTTCTACATTTGAGATCCAACATTAGCAAGTCTGTTACCAAGAAAGACAAAAAGTTTGTGCGACATCTATAATGAAGATGCAACAAATTCATTTTCATTTTTTTCTCCATTTTCACAAATAGATGATGCTTTAAATTTTGAAGAAGCGGTCAAACATGATGTATGTGCACAAGCCATGGATGAAGAAATCAAATGCATAGAGAACAATCAAACATGGAAGTTGGTTGATGTACCTGAAGACAAGGATGTTATAAGTGACAAGTGGATTTATAAGACCAAGCAACATGCATAAAGAAATGTGCAGAAGCACAAGGCAAGGTTAAATGCAAGATGTTTTACACAACAACCTAGAATTGATTTCAATGAAATATTTGCAATAGTTGCGCGCATGGACATAGTCAGAACTATGTTAGACATTGTCGCGCAGTACACATGGCTAGTTTATCACATGGATGTAAAGTCAACATTTTTTAATGAAAACTTAGAAGAAGAAGTGTATGTGGAAAAACCACAATGTTATGAGGTTTGAGGACAAGAAGACAAGGTGTATAGATTGATGAAACTACTGTATGGATTAAAGCAAGCTCCCAAAGCTTGGTACAGATGGATAGATTCCTACCTCACAGATAATGGATTTCAAAGAAGTGAAAGTGAGCCAACATTGTACATCAAATAAAATAAACAAGGTAACATGTTAATTGTTTGTTTATATGTGGATGATTTGATGTTTACATGTGATTTTGGTATAGAATAATTCAATTCATTCATGAACGATGAATTTGAAATGATTGATTTGGGGATAATGATATATTTTCTGGGAATAGAAGTTCCAGTCCAAAACTGGTATATTTATCTCACAGTCCAAGTATGCACATGAAATTATGAAAAGGTTCAATATGATAAATTCAAAATCATCCCCAACACCTGTCATAATAGGATTGAAGTTAAGCAAGGAAGATAAAGGGTCCAAGGTGGATCCCACAATGTTTAAAAGACTGGTAGGAGTCTTATGTGTCTAACAACAAGAAGACATGATATTATGTATGGAGTGAGCATAATCTCAAGGTCCATGGAAACTCCAAAAGAATCACATTGGAAGGTAGGAAAGAGGATATTGAGATATGTGAATGGAACAATAGATTTTGTCATTAAGTACTCCACTTCAGAAAATTTCAAACTCATTGGATACATTGACAGTGATTGTTGAGGCAACATAGATGATAGGAAAGTACCTATGGGGACACGTTTCATTTTGGAACAAGTATGGTATCATGGGCATCAAGGAAGCAACCCATAATGACTCTTTCTTCAGTAGAGGTAGAGTACATCGCAGCTACAAGCGCAACTTGTCAAGTAGTTTGGATGAGAAAAATGTTAAAAGATTTGTTGTAGGAACAACAAGAATCAACAACAGTATTTTGTGATAACAATTCAACCATCATGTTATCAAAGAATCATGTATTTCACAAGAAAACTAAGCACATCAATACAAGGTATCATTTTATCAGAGAATTAGTGAATAACAAACATATTTGTTTAGAGTTTTGCAGATCAAAAGAACAACTCCCAGACATTTTCACAAAGGCTTTAGCAAGAGATACATTTCAGCATCTACACAGTCTAGGAGTCTGGACAATAACAATTGAGTGAGTAAAATTGTAAACTCATTTTTGAAGTAAATTTTTGTAATCCCACCTACTTATAATTAAGGGGGAGTGTTGGAAATAGTAATCACAAGTTGGTGAGATCTTCAAGTCTCTTCAGGGAATCAATTTGTTAGTGGTTTTTGTCAGTCAGCCAAATTGTCTGTCTGCAAATGCAAAGTTAAAGCAGGGGAGTTATAAATGGAAGCGGAGCCGATCTTTATCTTCTTGATTTCAGTTAAGTAGTTGAAGAGTAATTCGTATTAATGATCGTCTTTAATGTTGAATCAGTTTTACTTTTACACGAAGTCTCACTCAGAGTCCATATAATTTTGAGTCTTTAGTTAGTCGAATGTAGATGCAAAAAAGAAGAAGAGAGGTAGAGTGAAAGTATTTTGTATGGTGAAAAAATTCATGTGTATTTCTCAGTTTATATGCTAAACATAGCACTGTGTTGTTCTGCATCCATAAATCATTTCATTAAGTGTCTATATCACAACGGGCAGAAATTCCTGTAGGCTTCCCTTGCCCAATAAGTCCTGAGTGTTTAGCAACAAAGCTCAGTATGAGCCCAGTTTTACCTGAGCGCTGTTGATCCGAGATGTTAATCTTCTTGAACGATTTTAGATAACCATTATCTGTTTGTTAATCTTCTGGAACAATTTTAGATAACGCTATGTACTTAAAATCTTCTGGAACGGTTTCTTTTGATTTGTCAAGGTAACTTCACGTCTGTCCCCCGGGGAACTACCTTGGCTGTGGCCTTATTGGTATCAACCCATGTGTCCACTATACTGTGACCTCATTGCTACCAACGCATGTGTCCACCGTACGTAATTTCCAACAGTATTTGTATTCATTATGTCATTCCCCACCTGCATACATTTAATGAGAATGCTTGAAATTGATTGTGTAATGTATTTTCAAATACTCTGAATTTAGCATGATGGAATTCAACAAAGTTGGGCAAATTTTAATTTCATTGTTCATATTATAGATGCCTTGGTATGTCCAGCGGAATCAATATATTGGCCAGACCATTGTTATATGGTAAGAGCTTGAACATAAAAGTATATTTCTGAACTTTTCTAGTATACATTCTGCATGTGAAACTAATGAAATTGATTTTCTTTTGGATAAAAAATTGTGTTCAACTCGCCATTATTTTCTTCCTTTGAAATTAATTAAGGACGCCTGTGACAACCTTTATGGTGTAAAATTGTTGCAGCCAACTCTGGAACCTAATTTCATACAATCATGCTCCTATAATTATAGTTAACACCCTCATAGAAATATCAATATTTCTCTATACAACAAACCAATCTTCAAATTATTCAGAATATCATAGTTTCAACCAATCTTGAATTTATTCAGATTATTATAATTTTTATAACTTTGAGACAAATTTCAAGACAAGTCTGAAAAAGAGTATCACAGCGTTTAGATAAATTTCAGGACAAGTCTGTTTAATAAAAGAAAATAGTATCACAACTTTCAGACAAATTTCAGGACAATTCCGTTTAATAAAAAGAAAGACCAGCAATATATATACTGCTTAAATAATTTGACTTGTTACATGACATTTTTAAATAAATAAAATTCAACAATGAAGCTTTTACCAAGTATGAGGACAAGAAGACCAGGCGTGTACTCCTTCAAAATCAAATCTTCATCGGCCATTATTCAGAATGACAATGTCCTAAGAGTGTTATTTTCGAGGTCTTGAACGAATATTTCATAGTTGGTGAAAGAGATGGTGTCAGTAAAGAGAATTTTCACATTCAGGATATTAAGATTATTTTTCCAACTCATAACGATTTGATTGATAAAATCTATCGAGATATACATATCCTACTTTTTTTTTTTTTGGATTACCAATAAAATCTATAAAAATATAGATATCTACTCTTTCTGGACTATTTTCTTTTCAATTTCATGATTCTTGTAGATTCTTTATTCACACCTTCATGATTATTGCGGATTCTTTGTTTGTGTATTGATATAGCCTGCAGATTTGGACCAGCTGGTTGTCTTTCTTTCACTAGACAAAAGAATTGCATAAGTAATGGAAAGAATCATTGATCTTAATATTACATGGCTAATTTTAATACTTGCTGGCTGTCCTGTCTACTTAACAGATAACAAAAGGAATAAGTGGATTGACATGATGTCCCACTAATATCAAGAAATCTGGAAGCTATATCAAAAGCAACTTTATGTTTATTTATTTACTTATTTATAATAATATTTATGTTTAATTAATATATAATATTATTATAAATATTATTTTTTAAATTATATATAAATATGACACCATCTTATCAGTTACAAACGTATTAAAAATAAAGATTTCACTCACTCATAATATCGCATGTAATCAGGCAGTGCGTTATATTTTAAAGATTAATAATAAAAGTGTATCGTGAGAGATTATAAAAGAAGGGACAAAAAAAACCACCTCCCACTGTCAAGCATCATGAGTACAAGCTTACAGGATATTAAATCTTTCGAATTTAATTAATCTGACTGTAATCTTAAAAATTAAAATTCATTTGTGTAATTCGATGTCAGCCATAAAGCTTAGAGGCGTTCAAAGCAAGGTATGTATTTTCGATTAAAAAATAAACAAGTTTGTAATATGTAATTAAAATTCAATTGTGTAATTCGATGTCAGCCATAAAGCTTAGAGGCGTTCAAAGCAAGGTATGTATTTTCGATTAAAAAATAAACAAGTTTATAATATGTATATAGAAGTACACTGATAATTTAAGGATGTAGTAAATTTTATTAATTTTTAAGATGCAATCTATAAAAAAAAATTAGTTGTTTTTTTAAAAAATATTTAAATTTCTAAAGATTTTATTTATTTTTTATAAAATTTGAGTAGAGAAAATAATTTTATTCTATAGAATTTGGATTAAAAAATGAAAATTAACTAATTGTTTTTGTAAAAAATATGGAAAATTAGCAGTGAATCATATATAGCCCCTAAAGAGATCCAGCCATTAAATTGTCTTTGTGATAAAATGGGAGAATAGAGTGATATACACTAATATTCAAATTACTGTAATATCAATACATTGGACTCTATTATATGGAGTACACAGGTTGTTATCAGATCTAACTTATTCTAAAGATAGATGGAGAGGTTGAGATATTCTCTCAACCACACACCAAACAAGGATCTCACAAATCCAACTCTCTAACAACCTCTTAAGAATAAGATCACACACCTCATGTAGAGATTAGCTCTACCTCTCAATACATTAGCAAGCATAGTAGATAAGTAGAAATTATATATTCCAACACTCTCCCTTAATGACTACTTATCCAAATATCTATGTGGTCATATCTTCATCTCTTCATTTGCTTCCTCTTGTACCTACATCTGATTATTGACGTCCACATAAAAAAAAATCCATCTATAGGAATACATGAATCATCAGCGGTTGTAACTGCCACAGCTCTCCATGCACCAGATTTTCTTAGATTACCTGTAACCATGCTCTGGGTTTTCTCAAATTACCCTCAGATTAATCATCAAAAACTCTATGATTTTGGTTCATCCAACCATATATTCGTTTTGATTAATCTAACAATGTATTGATATTCCATGAACTCCTCCATCAACCCACCAAACTCCCTTTTTTTTAATTGACTGTAAACAAGTAACTATCTTCCATGTAAAAATGAATAAAAAACAAATACAGTCTGTTGAATGCATCTTCAATTAGTTGCTCATCCAAAACAAAACTTAACCACCCAATTCCCTTATTACTATTATTTAAAAACTTCAATGGAAACGGTTATCGTAATCCTACAACGTGTTGGAGCACCCCTCTTCTACGCAAGGAAGCTCTTGGCTCTTTCCAGGAAACAATATATCCGTTTGCAGAAAGGAGACGAGTCGGAATGGAAGACATATATAGGGAATCAAGTCTATAAATCGGTTACTTTATCGGATTTTGTCTCTGCTTTCCACAATCCCAACAGTTGTCCGCCGCTACTATAATATCGGAAAAGTTCAGTGTTCAGGCTTATATCTTTCAACTGGTCTGAATATATCACTGTAAGGCTCGGGGGGTCAGAAGCCATGAATATGATGGTAAGGCTTGTGGGTCAAAACCCATTTGAGGAGGTATATTCAGCCTCGCAGGGACCGCTTATGTACGCGGTATTTTGTATAATTTTGAGTTTGATAATTGTGTCAATGTTTGTTCTTTCCTGCGCTTGGCTTGATGGAGGTCACAGAAAGAAAATGAAACCACCAGAAATTCCAGGCAGAAGAATTGGAAGATCTTTTAGACGTGAAAGCGTTGTGAAGACTGTAAAGGGGTACAGGGACCCGTTTTTCATGGGTGGAGGTGTTCGTGGTGGAGCAGCTCTTTCTCGTCCTGTGCCAACAGGTGGGTGCACTGCAACAGCTCATGGAAGGTGATTAGCAAGACAATCAGACATGGAAGTTGGTTGATGTACCTGAAGACAAGGATGTTATAAGTGTCAAGTGGATTTATAACCCCAAGCAATATGCACAAGGAAATGTGTAGAAGCACAAGGCAAGGTTAGTTGTAAGAGGTTTTACACAACAACTTCGAATTTATTTCAATGAAACATTTACACAAGTTGTGTTCATGGACATAATAAGCACTGTGTTAGCCATTGTCACAGAGTACAACACTTTATCAGATGGATGTAAAGTCAACATTTTTGAATGGAAACTTAGAAGAAAAAGTGTATGTGGAACAACCACAATGTTATGAGGTTCCAGGACAACAAGACAAGGTGTACATATTGACAAAAGAACTGTATGGATTAAATAAATCTCTGAGATCTTGGTATAGTCGGATAGATTCCTACCTCACACAGAATGGATTGCAAAGAAGTGAAATTGATCCAACATTGTACATCAAAGCAAATAATCAAGGTAACATGTTAATTGTTTGCTTATATGTATATGTGGATGATTTGATTTTTACAGGTGATTTTGGTATTGAATAATTCAAGTCAGTGATGAAGGATTAATTTGAAATGATTGATTTGGGGCTAATGAGATATTTTATGGGAATAGAAGTTCGCTAGTCCAAAACTGGTATATTTATCTCACAGTCTAAGTATGTACATGAAATTCTGAGAAGATTCAATATGATAAATTCAAAACCCCAACACCTTTCATAATAGGATTGAAGTTAACCAAGGAAGATAAAGGGTCCAAGGTGGATCCCACACTATTTAAAACACTAGTAGGTAGTCTTATGTATCTAACAACAACAAGACTTGATATTATGTATGGAGTGAGCCTAATCTCAAGGATCATGGAAAATCCAAAAGAATCGCATTGGAAGGTAGGAAAGAGGATGTTGAGATATGTGAATAGAAAAAAATGTTTTGGCATTAAGAACTCCACTTCATAATATTTCAGACTCGTTGGATACGCTGACAATGATTTTGGAGGAAACATAGATGACAATGATTTTGGAGGAAACATACACGTTTCATTTTGGAACATGTATGGTATCATGGGCATCAAGGAAGTAACCCATAGTGACTCTTTCTTCAGCAGAGGTAGAGTACGTCACATCTACAAGCGCAACTTGTCAAGCAATTTGGATGAAAAGACTGTTAAAATATTTGTTTTAGGAACAACATCAACCAACAACAGTATTGTGTGCCAACAATTCAACCATCATGTTATCAAAGAATCGTGTATTTCACAAAAAAACTAAGCACATCAATACAAGGTATCATTTTATCATAGAATAAGTGAATAACAAAGATATTTGTTTAGAGTTTTGCGGGTCAAAAGAACAAGTGATAGACATTTTCACAAAGGATTTAGCAAGAATTGCATTTCAGCATCTGGGCAGCACTCCCGGCATTTGCAGAGTAACATATGAGTGACAATAAAATTGTGAACTCATTTTTTTTGTAAATTTTTGTTATCCCACCTACTTATAATTAAGGGGGAGTGTTGTAAATAGTAATCACAAGTCAGTGAGATCTTCACGTCTCCATTGATTTGTCAGTCAATCAATTTTTCAGTGGTTTTTTTCAGTCATCTGAATTATCAGTCAGTTTGTATGTCTCACTGTCTGCAAATGAAAAGTCACACGTTTACTCAAACTAAGTCTAAGTCATTCGACAAGAAGGGGATTTATAAATGGCACCGACCTTTATCTTCTCATATTCATTTATGTAGTTGAAGATTCATTCGTATTAATGGTTGTCTATAATGTTGAGTCAGTTTTAATTATATAGGAAATCGTAGTCGGAGTCCATATAAGTTTGAGTCTTTAGTTTGTCGAGTGTAGACACAGCGAAGAAGCAAAGAGGTAGAGTGAACAATCGATAGGAGCAGCAAAAGCTTACTTGGAAATCAAAGAAGTCATTGGAACTGAAGCTCATATCAGTTATTGTCTTTTGTATTCGCACGCTATGCCGAATTTATTAATATCAAGTATTTTGTGTGTTGAAAAATTTCATGTGTATTTGTTAGTTTATGTGCTAAGCATAGCACTGTGTTATTTTGCATCCATAAATAATTTCATTAAGTGTTTATATCGTGGTGCGCAAAAATTCCAGTTGGTTTCCCTTTGTGTGATAAGTCCTGAGTGTTCGGCGATGAAGTTTGTGGCACACAATATTTATAACTGCGTTGCGTAGAGTTTTCCCAGTGTATTTTTGATTCGAGATGTTAATCTTCTTGAACAATTTTAGATAATTCTTATTTGTTTGGTAATATTATGGAACAATTTTATATAACGCTTATGTACTTAAAATATTTTGCAATAGTTTCTTTTGATCTATCAAGGTAACTTGATGTCTATCCCCCACAAAACTACCTTGGTTGTGGCCTCATTGGTATCAACTCATGTGTCCATAGTACTATGACCTCATTGGTATCAACACATGTGTCCACAATACGTAATTTCAATTGGAAATTGGGAGATTATCCATAGCACAAAAACTATTTCTATTTCATTACATTTCTGAACAATTACTACACAATTATATAGTTGGATTCGGATCCAACTTATTCTAAACATAGAGAGTGGGGTTGAGAGAATCTCTCAACAACATCCAACAAATTCAAACCAAACCCAATCCAATTCTACTTTAAGAATTATTCCAACACCCTCCCATAATGCTTACATTACAAATATTATATCATAATTACAATACTCAAATTTCAACATAGATATTTGTCTTGATATGGTCTTCATCAACACTCCTATCCACTTTGAAATCTTCTGGTATACACTCTTTCTTCTCCACAAATTCGAGCTTCCCTTTCAACTCGTTTAAGATAACAACGCTTCTTACCATCATTGACAAATTTGTAGAACTGACTCTTCTCGACCTCCTGAAGGACAATCTTGAATTATCCTATGGATACACTACCATCTGTGGAACTCCCCTGAAGAGAAAATTCCAATAGTTATATAGGATAGTGATCTAATTACTGGATATCTTCAACAGTCAATCATACAATTGACCTTCTTTAAACACTTCTACAACAATATACACATGGATAACCCATAACTAATGATCTTGAAGCACCAAAGGACAACAAGAACCTCTAGCTTTTAGCAGACTTGTAAACATACTTCAATCTAGTGAACATGTTCTTACATGGCACCGAAATACGTAAATAACTACAAGCTTACGATATGTTAAGTTTTTCTTTGAGTGGTTCATCATTTATAAAAAATATAACATACAAAAACTTAACATACACTAATGACCCGTATACTCAGCTACTACAAATGTGTCAAATTTATCTGGTGAGATAATCAAATGGACAAAGGAAGAAATAAGATCAACTCCCCACAATTATGTGCATGTTAACACATCCAAACCAATTGTTCAACATCATAACTCTTCCCTTCAAATCCTCCAATCACAAAGGGTGACCTCGTTGGCTGTAATCTTGATGACTAGGCATTTGAACTCAATGCAACAGTAAATTAGATAAAATCCCTTGCAATCAGAAACATTTGCATTTCGATAGAGTAAATAAGGAAGGTTTATTTTCTATTCAAAATCGTTGAGTAGATCCTCCACTAAATTCTCCATACTACATTGGTTTATAACTATGAAATGAAATCTTGGTTGGGTCTTCCACACAACACCTTCTCCTTTACACTGACAATGATTCACGCATCTCCAAAGCTCCACATGCAAGTGCTATCACACCTCTTTGGAAAACACTTTTTAGACACTGGATTGCTTCAAACGTATCAATACTTCCACACAACAACTAACAATGGTTTCTTAAAGTATATAAATACATACAACAACACTCTATGCAGAAACAATTTACACAATCTACTCTCCTACAGAGGATTTAAAAAAAAAATCAAGACTCCCCCATCTTGCTAGCCCTCTCGTAAGGGAATTAATGAGACGGGGAAAGGAAAAACAACAAAAACACATCGTATATTTCTTCTTATTATTCAAATGCAGATACAAAATGTGTTTATATGAATAGATTGGGTAGTTGGAAGGATAGTTCAACTATCGAGCAGTTGAACGAACTACTTAATTAATATTACATAACTACCGAGAACCCGGAAGGATTAGTTAACATTCCCCCCTTAATCCGAAGGGACATTTTTCATTCGAAGCATCATTGGAAATTTTTCAAATTTCTCTCGACCCAAAGCTTTAGCAAAGATGTTTGCAATTTTCTCTGAAGTGGAACAGTGACTAAGATGAATGGTTTGGATCTCAACATGATGTGGAATCAAATGATATTTGGTGTTGATATGCTTGGTTTGATCATGAAATTTTGGATTCTTGGCCAATTGAATTGCATAAGTGTTGTCAACAAGTAGATGCATTGAAGTCATTTGTTTCTCCTGCAAATCTTCAAGTATTTTCCGAAGCCAAATGATCTATTTTGTGGCTTGAGTTGCTGGAACATATTCAGCTTTAGTTCTAGATGAAGAAGGTACAATTTTATTTAGTGATATCCAAGTGATCATTGTTGATCTAAGAGACATCAAATAACCTGAAATAGACACTCCATGCTCTTTATCTCTGTCAAAATCTAAATCTAAATAACCAATGAGATGGAAGTCTGAAACTTTAGAATATTTGATGCCATATGATTGAGTGCCTTTTAAATATTTGAGCACTCTTTTTGTTGTGTTCCAATGACCTTCAAAGAGCTGATGCATAAACCTGGAAAGTATTCCTACAATAAAGGTTATGTCAGGATGAGTAGTATTAAGATAAATTAAACTTCCAACAAGCTTCATCTGCTTTGTTGGATCTTCAAATGTGTTGCCCTCATTTGAAGTAATTGTTAGATTCATCTCCATTGGAGTGGAACAAAATTACAATCTTGCATCCCAAATTTGCTCAATATCTCTCCAATATACTTTTTCTAAGAAATACAAATGTAATTTGGTTGTTGATATACTTCAATTCCTAAATCATAATGAAGCAAGCCCAAATCAGTCATATCAAAAACCTTTTTTAGAGCTTTCTTAATGAATGATATATAATCATCATCGTTTCTTGTGATTAGTATATCATCAACATATACGACTAGGTATACATCTAATTTACCAACCTTCTTGACAAATAGCATTGCATCATCTAGATTGAAATGTTTATAGTTTAATTTCAGAAGATGCTCAGTTAATTTTTCATACCAAGCACATGGTGCTTGCTTCAAGCCATATAAATATTTTACCATTTTACATACCTTATGCTTTTGACCTTTGATAGTGAAACCTTCAGGTTGAGTCATATATAAATCTTCTTTCAAGTCTCTATTCAAGAATGCAGTCTTAGCATCCATATCATGAATTTTCCATCCTTTCGGAGCTGTCAAAGAAAACAAAGTTTGAATAGTGCCCCATTTTGCAATAGGAGAAAAAGTTTTTGTGTAGTCAACACCTTGTTTCTGGGCATATCCTTTTCTACAAGTCTTTCTTTGTGTTTATCAAGAGAGCCATCCACTTTATATTTGTTCTTATATACCCACTTGCATGCAATAGGTTTGATTTTAAATGGAGGGTCCACCAACCTCTAAGTTACATTTTTTTTATGAGAGCATCATACTCTCTCTGCATTGCAATTCTCCATGCATCACTAGTTACTGCTTCTTGAAAGGAAGTTGGTTCATGAACAACATAAAAATTTAATTCACAATCCAAAGAACTATGGAAATTGTTGCATGAGTTTGAGTTAAGATCTATGACAAAATAATCATATTTTCTTGGAAATGTCTTGGTCCTTGTTGATCTACGTACTAATTGTTGTGTTGTTTCCTCAGCATCAAGAGCTGGTTCTTCAAGAGATTATTCAAGGACAGGCTCTGATTCCCTGTTTTCATTCAAAATTTCTTCTCCCTCGTTCTCTACATTATCTAATGGAGAACCAGAAGATGAAGTTGATGTTGTCCCATCCATGATAGATTTTTTTAGAGTGAAATCGATCAAGTCAAGCAAGTTGTTTGTCAACAATGATTTCATCTTTGTCAAACTCAAGAAATATAACATCTCTAGAAGAAATGAATTTTTTGTTTGCTTCATCGTAAAGTCTATAAGCTTTTGAAGTATCAGAATATCCCCAAAAAATTCACTTTCTACTTCTTACTCCCAATTTGTTTCTCTATTGTTCAGGAATCAAAGCATAACAGGTGGAACCAAAAAAACTTAAATGCTTGACAACTAGAAGATGGCCATGCCACATTTCATAAGGAGTTTTATTTTGAAGTGGAATTATGTTCTTAATGTAAACAACACAAAGGACTGTCTCTCCCCAAAACATTAATTTGACATTCTTAAAAAATATCATTGATCTGATCATATTCAACAATGTTCTATTCATTTGTTCGGCCACACCATTTTGTTGTGGATTAAAAGGAACAATGGCATGATGTTTGATACCATTGTTTTGCAAATATTTTTCAAAATCTGAAGATGTATATTCACATCCATTATCATCTCTAAAATTTCTAATATTGAGTTGAGTTTCATTTTTAATCCATAAATGAAAATTTATGAACGTATTGAAAGCTTGAGATTTTTCTTTTAATAGATAAACCCTACACATCCTATTATAGTCATCAATAAAAGTCATCATATATTTATTTCCATTTGTGGATGGAACATGCATGGGCCCACAAGATTCTAAATGAATAAGGCCAAGCTTTCTAGAAGCTCAAGACATAGATTCATGAAAAGGTTGTTTACCGTGTTTGCCTAAAATACATGCGTCACATTGAGAAAGTTGTCTTGGAATTTTAGGAAGCCATTTAAATCCTTTCTTCTTCATAAGCTTGAGACTCTCAAAATTAATGTGACCAAATCGAGCATGCCATAAAAAACTGGAAGACAAATTACCACTATGTTGAGCCAAATTTGTTGAGTTCTGAACATTAATAGATATACCATTTAGTTTTAAAAGATTGTCATCTTCCACTCCAGTCATGACAGTCATATTATCATAAGCTCTTCTAATCTCAATGATGCCATCAAACACATGAATTGAATGGCCTTGCTTTCTTATATGGATAAGATACATTAATTGTTTTTTAATTGTGGTAGATAAATGTTTTAACTGTGACTTATCAGCAAAATAAACTACTCCATCAATTTAAGGATTGAATGTCTCAAAGAAATCTTTTCTAAATGTCATATGGCATGTGGCTCCAGTATATAATAACTAAGTGTCATTCCAAGAAAAAGAAGCACTAAAATCTTATTCAATGCCAATATTACAATGTGTGACAACATAATGTGCAGATTCAAGAGGATTACCTTTCTCTGGTGGTTTCTTATTTTTATCTTGATTTTCTCTTTCTTATCATGAATTTCTCTGAAGGAGTTCTGCAAAAACTAGTTGTATGACCAATTTTTCCACATATATTGCATTGTATAGATTGCTTATCTTTTTTTTGGTGTTGTTGCTGAAAAGGTTGGCTAACACCTTGATAATTTTTCCCCCCTTGCCTCTACACTGCTTTCTACCACGACCTATGTTGCTAGTATTATGTCTAGCATGATCATTACTGGACTTCTTCCCTTCCTGTGCAAGACATAGATTTTTGGCATTGGGAAGTGACTCCTTCCCAAATGCTTTTTCTCTTTCCGTAATTTTCTCAAAAAGTTCATCTAAGGTCAAGTTTTTCATTTTTTCACTAGCTTGAAGAGATTCAAGATAGTGTGAATAAGTGGGGTAAATAGCTCTAATAAAAGCTATAAGTTGTAAATCAACTTCCAGTGGCCTTAATATCATGGTAAAGAGCTCTAATTCCAGAGGATAGCTTCTTTGGATCATTATATTTCATCTCTAAATTGAATAACTTCATTATTATTTAAATAATTTAATTTTAAGTTCAGAATGAGAGACATAAAGATCTTTGAGTTTCTTTAAGGCTAGAAACGTAGTTTTACAAGAAATCATATGTCTACTTATCTCTCCACTCACTGAGGGAGCGATCAAAGCATAGGACTTTATGTCCTTTCTCTTCCAGATAGCAAGTTCCTTGGCATCTGTAGACTCCTCTGGCTCATTGTTACGTGAGTTACCATCTGAGTTCTCACTAGTATTTTCACAAATACCATCCCACAAATCATTAAAAATCAACTTATGCTTGATTTTTCTGAACAACTCGATAATTTACTTTTCTAGAAAGAACAACTCCCACTATCGATATTAATGAATGCATTTTAAAGGGTTTTGTTCTCAAAAATTACATAAACACCTAGAAATTGAACTTTCATCAGAGAGTTGTTTCAGAATATGAAAAAATTCAAACGATGTAGCATGGCTCCATCTCTCTGCAATAGTTTGTACACGCGGGGGTTCTCAACCTCTTCAGTGTGGGCTTTGCACAGTTCTCGATCTCTGCGTGGGGTCCTCTTCAATGCGGGCTCTGTAGGGTTTCTCGGCCTTTGCGTGGGATCCTCTTCAGTGAGCCTCTTCAACAAAATCTTTCCACGTCCTTTCACAACATGAGGTTATCTACGCCGGATCCAGCTCTCCCATGCGGGCTCGCTCACACGGTGATTTTCTCCTCCCAATAGTCGTTTCTCCTCTGATCTATGATACCACTGACACAGGGCGAGGAAAAACACAAAAAACACATCATAGATTTCTTCTTATGATTCAACTGTAGATACAAAATGTGTTTATATGAATAGATTGGGCAGTTGGACTTCCAACTATCGAGCAGTTGAACGAACTACTTAAACTAGTTGTATTTCATTACATTTCTTCCAAATTATTATACAATTATATAGTTGGATTCAGATCCAATTTTAAACATAGAGAAAGGGGTTGAGAGAATCTCTCAACAACCTCCATCTAATTCAAACCAAACCCAAACCAATCCCATTCTTAGCATTATTCCAACAATTTCCAGCAGTATCTGTATTCATTATGCCATTCCCCTGCATAAACTTGAAATTGATTTTGTAATGTATTTTCAAATACTCTTAATTTAGCATCATGGAATTCAACAAAGTTTGGCAAATTTTAATTTCATTGTTCATATTAGAGATGCCTTGGTATGTACCGTGGAATCAATATATTGGCCAGACCATTGTTATGTTGTAAGAGCTTGAACAGAAAAGTATATTTCTGAACTTTTCTTGTATACATTCTGCATGTGAAACTAATCAAATTGATTTTCTTTGGATAAAAAATTGTGTTCAACTCACCATTATTTTCTTCCTTTGAAATTAATTAAGGACGCCTGTAACAACTTTATGGTGTAAAATTGTTGCAGCCAACTCTGGAACCTAATGTCCTATAATCATGCTCCTATAATTATAGTTAACACCCTCATAGAAATATCAATATTTCTCTATACAACAAACCAATCTTGAATTTATTCAGAGTATCATAGTTTCAACCAATCTTGAATTTATTCAGAGACAAATTTGAAGACAAGTCCGAAAAAGACTATCACAGCGTTTAGATAAATTTCAGGACAAGTCTGTTTAATAAAAGAAAATAGTATCACAATTTTCAGACAAATTTCAGGACAATTCCGTTTAATAAAAAGAAAGACCAGCAATATATACACTGCTTAAATAATTTGACTTGTTACATGACATTTTTAAATAAATAAAATTCAACAATGAAGCTTTTACCAAGTATGAGGACAAGAAGACCAGGCGTGTACTCCTTCAAAATCAAATCTTCATCGGCCAATATTCAGAATGACAATGTCCTAAGAGTGTTATTTTCGAGGTCTTGAACGAATATTTCATAGTTGGTAAAAGAGATGGTATCAGTAAAGAGGATTTTCACACGCAGGGATATTAAGATTATTTCTCCAACTCACAGCGATTTGATTGATAAAATCTATCGAAATATACATATCCTACTTTCTTTTTTTTTTAAGATTATTTTCTTTACTCACAATAAAACTGATAAAATCTATAAAAATATAGATATCTACTCTCTCTGGATTATTTTCTTTTCAATTTCATGATTATTGTGGATTCTTTATTCACACCTTCATGATTATTGCGGATTCTTTGTTTGTGTATTGATATAACCTGCAGTTTTGGCCCAGCTGGTTGTCTTTCTTTCACTAGACAAAAGAATTGCATAAGTAATGGAAAGAATCATTGATCTTTATATTACATGGCTAATTTTAATACTTGCTGGCTGTCCTGTCTACTTAACAAGATAACAAAAGGGATAAGTCGATTGACATGATGTCCCACTAATATTAAGAAATCTGGAAGCTATATCAAAAACAACTTTATGTTTATTTATTTACTTATTTATAATGATATTTATAAAAGTATTATTTTTTAAATTATATATAAATATGACACCATCTTATCAGTTACAAACGTATTAAAAATAAAGATTTCACTCGCTCATAATATCGCATGTAATCAGGCAGTGCATTATATTTTAAATATTAATAATAAAAGTGTATCGTGAGAGATTATGCTGAAAGTATAAAAGAAGGAAAAAAAAAAATCCTCCCACGGTCAACGATCATGAGCACAAGCGTACAGGATATTAAATCTTTCGAATTTAACTAATCTGACTGTAATCTTAAAAATCAAAATTCAATTCTGTAATTTGATGTCAGCCATAAAGCTTGGAGGGCGTTCAAAGCAAGGTATGTATCTTCAATTAAAAAATAAACAAGTTTATAATATGTATATACAAGTATATGGATAATTTAAGGATGAGCCATATTTACTAATTCTTAATATGCAAATTATAAAAAATTTAGTGAAATTTTTTAAAAATATTCAACTTTTAAAGATTTTATTTATTTTCTATAAAATTTGAGTTGAGAAAATAATTTTATTTTATAGAATTTGGAAAAAAAAGGAAATTAGCTAATTGTTTTTGGAAAAAATATGGAAAATTAACCAGTTAACCATATATAGCCTCTAAATAGACCCAGCCATTAAATTGTCTTTGTGATAAAATGGGAGAGTAGAGTGATATACACCAATATTCAAATTATTGTAATATCAATACATTGGACTCTATTATATGGAGTACACAGATTGTTATCAGATCTAACTTATTCTAAAGATAGATGGAGAGGTTGAGATATTCTCTCAACCACACACCAAACAAGGATCTCACAATTCCAACTCTCTAACAACCTCTTAAGAATAAGATCACACACCTCATGTAGAGATTAGCTCTACCTCTCAATACATTAGCAAGCATAGTAGATAAGTAGAAATTATATATTCCAACACTCTCCCTTAATGACTACTTATCTAAATATCTATGTGGTCATATCTTCATCTCTTCATCTACTTCCTCTTGTACCTGCATCTGATTATTGATGTCCACATAAAAAAAAACCATCTACCGGAATACATGAATCATCAGCGGTTGTAACTACCACAACTCTCCATGCACCAGATTTTCTCGGATTACCTGTAACCATGCTCTGGGTTTTCTCAAATTACCCTCGGATTAACCATATATATTCATTTTGATTAATCTAACAATGTATTAATATTCCATGAACTCCTGCATCAACCCACCAAACTCCCTTTTTAAAATTATTCCATGAACTCCTCCATCAACCCACCAAAGTCCCTTTTTTTAATTGACTGTAAACTAGCATAGCCGCTAACTCGTGGTTGTTGAACCCCAAAAGGCTTACAGCTGAGGAAATCCGAGGTAGAGGAAACACACTAACAATTGATTATTGATTAAATACGTGATAGAGGTGGTTCGTCTAATATTTGTAATTTTCAAGAATGAAGTTGAAGGAGTGCATGTTAAACGTGGTAATCTCAAAGATTAATTATTTAAACATGGCAATCATATGATGTTACAGAAATTTCTTAATATGATTAGGTAAATGTTAAAAAATAAACAGGTTAACTGATACATTCATAAATGCAAAGAAGTTATCAATAATAAATCTGACTCATTGATTTTGGAGGACTACTAACAATATACCGGCATCTTCAATGTATAGCCATCAAATTATAATTCAGATTAAAAGATCATTAATTGTGCCCATCTCCAATAGGTATACACCTTTCGGTGTAACTTTTGACATAACAAATAACTATCTTCCATGTTAAAAATAAATAAAAAACAAATACAGTCTGTTGAATGCATATTCAATTAGTTGCTCATCCAAAACAAAACGTAACCACCCAATTCCCTTATTATTATTATTTAAAAACTTCAATGGAAACGGTTATCGTAATCCTACAACGTGTTGGAGCACCCCTCTTCTACGCAAGGAAGCTCTTGGCTCTTTCCAGGAAAAAATATATTCGTTTGCAGAAAGGAGCCGAGTCGGAAAGGAAGACATATATAGGCAATCAAGGCTATAAGTCGGTTACTTTATCGGATTTTGTCTCTGCTTTCCACAATCCCAACAGTTGTCCGCCGCTACTAGAATATCGGAAAAGTTCAGTGTTCAGGCTTATATCTTTCAGCTGGTTTAAATATATCACTGTAAGTCTCGGGGGTCAGAAGCCATGAATATGATGATAAGGTTTGTGGGTCAAAACCCATTTGAGGAGGCATATTCAGCCTCGCAGGGATCGCTCATGTACGCGGTATTTGGTATAATTTTGAGTTTGATAATTGTGTCAATGGTAGTTCTTTCCTGCTCTTGGCTTGATGGAGGTCACAATAAGAAAATGAAACCACCAGAAATTCCAGGCAGAAGAATTGGAAGATTTTTTAGACGTGAAAGCGTTGTGAAGACTGTAAAGGGGTACAGGGACCCGTTTTTCATGGGTGGAGGAGTTCGTGGTGGAGCAGCTCTTTCTCGTCCTGTGCCAACAGGTGGGTGCACTGCAACAGCTCATGGAAGGTGATTAGCAAGAAAAAAATGTTTTTTCTCAACATGAAAGGAAAGTTATATATGGTGTAGTAAGAGGGGATTTTCAGCTCCGTTTTCTGCTCAATATGAAACGTGGTATTGTGTTCTGGATTATTGAATACAAGCTTATAATGCAATGTTCTGAGTTTGTCAAATGAAGCAAATTTCTGTTTCTGAGTTTGTCAAATGAAGCAATCATAAAATTATTGATTGTGCTTGCTGGTTGTTGTATAAGTAATGCTGTAATTTGAAATTTTTCAATAAAAATAATATAAATATTTTTCATAAATTGTGATTGAGTATTTTGAATTTTGGATAGAAAATACTTTGCAGATAGAAAATCTCCTTCAAACAAGGTGAATACTTTGAATTTCCCAAAAAAAAAAATTCCAAAGTTGTCACATTTATTATTCATCAACACAATTTCACTTCTAAAAGATATTTTTCATAAATTTTGATGGAGTATTTTGAATTTTGCATAAAAAAATACTGCGCAGATAGAAAATCCCCTTCTAGAAAAGTTTTTTCATAAATTTTGATTGAGTATTTTGAATTTTGGATTAAAAATACTGTGCAGATAGAAAATCCCCTTCTACAAAAAAAATTTCATAAATTTTGATTAAGTATTTTGAATTTTGGATAAAAAATACTGTGCAGATAGAAAATCCCCTTCTAAAAACTATTTTTTATAAATTATGATTAAGTATTTTGAATTTTGGATAAAAAATATTGTGCAGATAGAAAAGGTAAATACTTTCAATTTCCCCCCAAAAAAAAATTCCAAAGTTGTCACATTTATAATTCATCAACACAATTTCCCTTCTAAACAAATGATTGAGTATTTTAAATTTTGGATAAAACATACTGTGCATATAAAATCAAAATGAATACTTTGAATTTCTTAAAAAAAAAAAAAAAAAAATTCCAAAATTTTCAAATTTATAATTCATCAACACAATTTCCCTTCTAAAAAACTTCCATACATACATAGACTTTTAGCATATTATTAACATAATTCATCAACACAATTTCCCTTCCATACATACACTTCTATCATAATTCATCAACACAATTTCCCTTCTTTAAAAAACTTCCATACATACATAGACTTCTAGCATATTATTACATACATACATACACTTCTAGCATATTATTACATACTCGCATATATTTAACTAACAATATTCTAAAGTTGTCACATTTCCTTTGTGCATAATTCATCAACAAAATTTATTTTATAAAAAATTCCATACATACATAGACGTCTAGCATATTATTAATATACATTTCCTTTGTGCATAATTCATCAACAAAATTTATTTTATAAAAAATTCCATACATACATAGACGTCTAGCATATTATTAATATACATTTCCTTTGTGCATAATTCATCAACAAAATTTATTTTATAAAAAATTCCATACATACATATACGTCTAGCATATTATTAATATTGTAAATTTATTTCTTTGATGAACCATATTTTTAATATTTTTAAAAAATACCTTAAATCAACATGTTCTTCAAATTTTTTTAAACATCTTTATTTAGATTAGAAAATACATCTATATCTACTTTAGAAATGACAAAAAAACATGATGAGCATCCACATCTTGTGTTTATAGCATTGTTAAGAGAGAATAAGCTTTATACCCAGATAAGTAAGTGCAGATTTTAACAAAAGTGGATCCCATACTTGAGCCATATCATTGCTGAAAAACTTGAGCCATATCATTGCTGAAAAGGGGATTGTAGTTGATTTTCAGCCATATCATTGCTGAAAAAGCGATGGCAGCTGATTTTAATTAGAATGTTGAGGCAATCATCTCTGAAAAAGGATTGCAGTTGATTTTAATTAATTCTTGAAGCAGTCATGGAATTATCAGTCATTAACTTAGCAGTTTACTAAATAAGATTCATGAAAACTCTTATAAGAATGTTTGGTATTTTTCGCTTGGCCTATGGGCCTATGAAGGAATACATGGAGTTGTATTTCCTTCATGTTTTGAAGCCGCTCAGCTTTATCCTAACCTCAACATTAGGAGGAAAGCTGAAGGATGTAACCGCTTTGTTGTCATGGTTGCATCATCCGTTACTAATCACGGACATAGTGAAGGAGATTCCAGTTATGAAGTTACATGAATGGCTATGGTGGAAGTTTTCTTTCACCTAGCTCTATGTAAAAAATAAATTAGTATAGGAATGTACATAAATAGGCTCCTTCGGAACCCATGTATTTTTCTTTCATTTTTTAGGATAGTTTGTTTATCGGCCTTTAATCCTCAATAGGATGTTTTTTTAGCATCACTCCATAGCCCAATGCAGAAGGTTAATCGAACTATTTTCTCTTGGCAGCTCGCAGGGAGCATGCCATCCCCTGTGGAGCCAAATGTTATCACATATAGTTGTCAAGAGCAGCAGGTCATCCAAGTTCGTGGTCTGCACAGGAAGCGTCCGAGCACAGTATGCAAAGCAACTCATTTTGGGCTTAAAATACAAACAGACAGGTTGAATTTTGTCAGCGGTGGATATTCCAAGAGCATTCCATATTAACGTCCCTAGAGTATTTGGCATTTCAAAATTGCACGAAGTATAGCACCATGATAAAGGCCTAATCCCAAAGTCCTGAAGCAGATCTCGGTTGTCGATTCGAAAAGGGAAGATCTGATCCATTGGTTTGAAGAGGGAAGATTTGAGTTGTTGAGCGCAAGTCCTCGTCCATGATCACAAGATCGATGGCCACAGTCCATTGCGGGGATGTGACGTGCTCGGGCGATAATTTTTTTGAGCAGCCCCGCAATTGAAGCTGTGGTTTGGAAAAAGTAATACGTGGAAAAAGGTGGTGGATTGCGGACTCAAAAGCGGTGTGAACCCAAACCACCTTTGAGAGGCCCCACAATCGCGTGTTTATATAGCGTCCTATCCGAGAGCAACGTGTGGCCGCCCCAAGGCATTAAGTTGTGTTTCAATCCTAAGAAAGGCAATTAATGAAGTGAGGCGGCAGTTGAAAACTACGTCTCACCACATAAATGGAAAGACAGAAAGGATCGGCAGAGAAGAGCTTGCCTCTAACAGGGGAAGGCATGCGCAAAGGAGATTGCATGCACACTCTGATCTAGAAGACACGTATGGCATTGGACAAGAAGCTCGAGCCCGTCTCCACTGGTAGTGGCGAATATTTTTTGAGTATATAGGAGTCATTTTGATATTTTGTAATGGTCGATGATTGATCTAGGCTCCCGTATTGTAAACTTTTGATTGATCTAGGCTCCCGTATTGTAATGGTCGATGATTGATCTAGGCTCATGTATTGTAATGTAGGTTTGATTGCAGTTCGGTTGTAACGTTCTCCAACCTTTTCTGAAACTTAACTTTGAATCCAAAAGGATCTTGTTTTTTTAGTTGTTCCTCTTCCTTAGGCTACTGGAAGACTGGATGTCCATAGCAGACCTCTACATTCTTCTCTCCAGTTCTTCCTCCTACTCACCCTTACTACAACTTACTGACTGAAGTTAATCAAGACCTCATCTGCTTGTGCATGTTGGTCTAGTTTTTTGAGTTTAAACGATATTATCTTGAGTCTGCACCCATTCGACCCCCTTTAAATTTATTCATTGTGATATATAAACTGATGGATAGTAGGTTTGTCCTCATTACAGTCAGAGGGTGATTCCTAGTGCTAACACCCTCTAGTGAGCTTTCACATAAAAGCTGATGTAAAAGTATAAAAAAAAAAAAAATCACAAATAGAAATTTTTTAACAAAAAGTTTCCATTGTCAAATTTGTTGAAAGAATACATGGCAACATTATTTTAATGATTCACAAATTCTATGATAAGCTAAAAGGAAAACGCAATTAAATCAACGAGGTGCATCATCAAAATATGCACTTGAATAATAATATTATTTGTTTACCAGGATATAAATTATTTTACGTTGCATTCAATTTAGTCTGTTTGGATGCCTTTCCCTTTGGATTAATCTCGAGCAAAAAAAATATATTATTCATGGCGGATTCAATTCAATGCAGATGGGCACCTTTCACTCTATGTTAATCTGAGCTACAGAAACGATTCAATGCAGTTGGTCACCTTTCCCTCCATGTTAATCTGAGGTAGGTACATAAAGGAATTTTATTGACCGCGCTTGAGTGCCTTCCCTTAACAAGTATGGACGTATTTATTACACTCCCAAGTAGCTACTAGGATTCTTTTCCAGATCTGATAATTCATTGTTTAGTAGATTTTCATACACATCTTTCATGAGAATTTTGCAAACATTTCTCCAAAACTTAAATCCCAATAAGAGTCGGTATTTCATGGAATTTATGCCCAACATTTCTCCAAAATTTAAATGAAGTGTAAGACTATTGGCTCTTTACAAGCCAATCCGCAGTCTTAGAAACTCGACACTCTAAGTAGAGTTAAAATTTTGGAGACCTGTTTCATGTTTAGATTGGCAACATGCAAGGCGCATCCAGAGCAACATGCAAGGCATCAACGGAAAGATCATCAACGACACAATCAACAGGTGAGCTCTTACCTTCATAATTTTAATTTTCAAGTTATGAAGATCTGTAGCAGCATCCAGATATGAAGACTTGTAGCAGCGTCCAGATATGTATGTGACAGTGTCTATACATGCATGTTGCAGCTTCTGGGAGGAGAGACACAAGAGTGTAGTAACTTTAACCTCAGTTATAAAACTGTTTATAAAAGAAAATGTTATAAAGTTAATCCTGAAGTTTAGGATGGCGTTAGTTGATGTTATCAGATTTATAATAAAATGATATTCTCAATCTATATGATCAAACCATAAATTTAATGGAGGAAATGAGGTCTCACTCTAAAGGAATACTTTGCCCTGCCTAACTTTTAACATAATCAAAGAAATGCTTTGCAATGACTAACTTCGAACATAACCAATTTATTGGAAAATTAAGAGAAAGTTGTTTGTAACACCCCTAGGTTGATACCAAGTGTAAATATCAATGTAATTGTACATTACTTATAAGTTGGTGGGTTGAAGCAAGAAGTGTGTGGGTTTGGTTCTCCAAGTAATAAGTTAACTTAGTGAGGAACTCATATCAAAAAAGTGTGCGTAGTGGTAAAATGATACAACGCGTAGTTCTATGTCTTATGTATTGGTGCACATTATACTTCATAGTATCAAATGGTGATTAAATATTTCTCTTTTCGTGATTTTATATTGTAAAAAAGGAAAAATAGAAAAAACAAGAAAACTCCATGAAAATAAAAATAAGCTTGAATCATAGAGTTTAATCATATCAAACATTTTTAAATTTATGTTGTTAGGTTAGAGAATAATTTTAGCCAAATTGTCTAATCTTGACTAAAATAGTTAAGTAGAGGAATAAATTAATCCAATTTTTTAAGTTGGATTAATGAGTTAGATGCATAGGATAGAAGATAGGTTAAAGATGATTTTTCCCTTAGAGAAAATTGAACAGGGTCTGCACATTAAAATGCAGCCTAAGTGGCTGAAAATAAGTTAGTTTAGCATAGGAAAAATAAATAAGAATGCAAGGATTTCAAAAACCAAATATTTTGCTTTATGGCACATATTTTTATCCAAAGTTTGGAAATTGACAAGACATTTTATCTTGTAGCGGATAAGCTTTGCATTGATCTTTCCCGACGGCATCATCCTTTTCCCGATCGACGACTGTCAATTGCTTCCCCCCCACCCTCCGACCTACCTACCTTTATCGGTGGAGGGGGGGTCAGAAAAGTGGTTTTACCCGCCTTGGTCCCACCTAACGTGGCACCTCCTCATCGTTTCGCACCCCCCTCTCCTATTACCATATATCGTCAACCCCCCCTCTGAAATCCTCTTAACTGAATCCTGACACTGCTCACCTTTCCTACCGCTACTTACCCTCTCCCTACACAACACCTATCCCACACATTATATTTGTTAGCCAATTAATCCCCTTCTTGTGACCATTAGCTATCCGGTAATGGTCCCGCACCCTAACGGGTATCCCTGTTCATATAAAAACCCATTTTTTCACCATAGTTACATTGTTTGTTGACTAAGAACCCGTGAAGACTGCGTCGAGCTAGCTGTCAGACTACCACCGCCATCTCTTACCTTCAACAGGCGAGCTATTTTCCCAGTAAATTCAATGTTGCCAACCCATTCTACTGTTAATTTGTCAATTATGGCTCCCAAAGGCAAGTCTGTCAATACCTATGAAAACCCAATGGTTCCCCCTCCAATCGACCTTGCCCACATTCCTCTAGTAGACAAAGACTACAAAGTTGCAGAGTCAAAGTGCGAATTTGATTTTTTTGAATTACACTACTGGTTGAAGGATATTTTCCTTGACCAGAGTGACGAAATTAGACTCTAGGAATCCAATTTTCTCCTTTTCATGTTTCCTCAAACCTATAATTTCCCTAAATTCGTCCTCAAATGCCAGGCTAATTATATGCCAAGCCAAAGAGCCATTGTCTCTCCCATTGATGAGATTATGTTTACAATCACCCCCGAGACCATTGACCAAATGCTACAGATCCCTCAAAATGACTCCACCACCTATTTCTCTGTCAAAGCCCTAAAAAAATCGTATCATAAATTGACCTTTCCTCAGAGAGCCCACATTTTTTAGATTTTCCTCCCTGAAGATGCCCAATTGCCTAAGAAAAATCCACCATACCCCTCTTCTATTTTCTCAGAGAAACCTAACCAAATTATCTCCATGCTCTCATGTGTGTTAGGTTATTATTCTGATGAATGGGTAGATGAACCTATTTTAGGTTTTCTGTCCATTTTCTCTACAAAAGAAAAGGTTTATGTGAAGTTCAATTTCAGTCAATTCTTGGCTAACAACATTCATGAACAATTTCATAAATTTCCAACTAAAGGGATGTTCAAATATTCTTCAATTTTGGTTTACATGTTCATATTCTATCAAGCAAACAGGTTCCCTTTTGCAGTCGAGAAGCTAAATGAACAAGGAAGCCCACAATCAGTCATCTTTTGGACTTCATTGGTGAGAAAGAACTCATCAGAGTACAATTTCAAGGATTTCATTGATCAGTTCATCTATCCAACTACTTATTTGTTGAGCAACAGTATAGAACCCATTGTTAGTGAAGAAATTTAGAAGGTTGTACATCTAATTGATCAAGCCAAAACAGGTGTCTGGTATTTATACCAGAATTATACAGAAATAAAGGTGTATGGATGTGAGATGCCACCATACAGGTTTCCTATATACTCCCAATGATGATTTTTTCATTGGAGTACATAAGGAAGATGATAAATTCATATGAAATTCATTTTGTAGAAGCCAAGAAGAAATATCAATTTAGAATCAAAACTCCAATAGGACCATTCATTTGCAACAGTAGAGAAGCAGATGAAGAAGCAGACACCCTATTAAGACAAATGAATTTTCCTCTAAGATTCACTTGGTCATATGACCCATTTGGAATTATTTTTGAGTTGAGGAGAAAAAAAAAGACCACTCCCTATGTGCATACACAAAGGCCAGAAATTGAAAGATATATGAACCAGGCTTACTGGGAAAAGAACATTTTGCAAGAAGCAGAAGAGAATCATGTGTCTATGACCACTTCACAGACCATCACACCTCAAAGATGTAAGCAGAGAAAAGATCAAGAAATGAAGATTCTCCTTTAGTCACATAGTTCTCAAAAAATGATTTTCAAGTATATAGGAAGAGGATTGCGCAGATGATTTCACTGTATTCTTGTAAACCTCCTTGTAGAGACTTCATGTAATCTCTACTGCCAGTTTTCCATACATTTATGTGAATTTGAAGAACAGGATGTAATTCTTCTCCAACTGAGTACTCCTTTTGCAGTTGGGTTGACATAGTATTCTTCTCGCACGGTAGTCCTATATAACTAGTTTATTTCTTTCAAGTCCAAACATGTCGCCTCTACAAACCTTTCTCCTTCTGAAGGATCCAATGGTGTAATCACTTTATACTCTCTTGATTCAAAATTCATTTACAGCCTGGTTATCAAATGTGTAGTCCAATCCAAGTAATGTTAGGTAGGGTTTTGTGTCATCTGCTATTTCTATAACTTCGAAATATGCCACAATGCGCACTCCATCTAGGTCTATTGTCACACCTTTAAGTCTTCCAATTAGTAACACACTATGTTTATTTTCTAATTTCAAATGGACAGGTGAATACCCTAATGTGGGCTCCCCCATACACTGTCATGTCTTCTTAGGTAATACATCCACTTTAGAGCCAAAATCAAGTATGATATCTCCCATATTGAAATCCCCAATGTTGGCATTTAACATGAATTCCCTACTTGTTCTTCTTCTCATACAGAGATGATTAACTATCTTCTGTTCTAACTTCCCTTCTACTTATGTGTTACATCTTTCTAGCAAGTTATGTAAGACATTAATGGATAATGGATCATTCAATAACTTAACACAAGATTGTAGAAAAGTCTTTATGTTACTTACGTTCTCTAAAGGTTTTCCTTTGTTGGTGTGATCCATTGAAGGAAGAATTTTGTATATTGGTGGATCCTGAGTTTGTTGAGCAATTGATGTAGATACAAAATTCACATTTAGAATATCTTATATGGCTTCCTTAAACATCTCATTTTCTTTATCTGCATCAAAATGCTTTTGTGGCTCAGTGTTCTTGACCCATTGGTGTTGAGTTGGATCCTAGTTTGTTGCATCAGCTCCCGTATTGGCTCCTCCTCAAGTAACTATGTTGACAGTCTTCCCATCTTCCTTAGATTCTGTGGAAATCCACTGGACATTTGGATTGTTCTGGTTCCTTTTTTCCTGTATTTTTCCCAATAGCGTTGGGAAATATTTTGTGTTGTGGTATGTTGCGCGACAATACATACATGTCGCAGGTTGAAGTGGGAAGTTTCTTTCATAATGTCCTTATTGTTGATAGTTGTGGTAGATTATTGGCCCTTTTCCTCAGCCTCCACCTTAAACTCCACCTCTATATCCATGTGACGTGTTGTATTCGGGTATCTGGTTATACTACGCAAGATTATACTATGGTTGCGCATTGTTGTAATTTGGATACGCGAGATTGAATTGTGGTTGTGCATTATTGAACTGTGGTGCACCTTGGCCTGTCATCATCTCTTCTTGCACCCTGTACATATGTAAAGTTATCTCTCTCATCAATTCCAACATTCTACAGTGCTTGTCATCATGACCCACTGATTTGAAAATATTACAATAAGAACTTTTTAGCATTGTCTTATACTTCTGCATCTTTGGAAAATGATATGGATCATTCCCATGTGTGTTACAAATTTTACACCATGGTCCTCCTGTTGGAAAGGGGTTTGGCACCCCTACTTCCAAGTACTGCGCAAAGGTTGGAAATTCATTCTTATGATGTCCTTTTGTTCTACATAATGTACACCAAACAACTTATCTCTTCTCTTTCCCCTTATTCTTGTTCAAATGAAATGTCAAATTCTCTAGATCCTCTTTCATATATTCTATTGTTGGATCTACCTATTGATATTGGTTTTCTTCCAACTGTAGGGCTTCTTGCAGAGCCTCTACCTAATTTTGGAACTTTTGTTGTCTCAAAGGAATACTTCAAGTGTGGTAATAGTGAGTTCACAAATAACTACCTATGTTGCATGTTAGTAATAGATTACTTCAACTTACCTTTAAAATGTTTGAACCTTTGATCAATCTCCCATACAGACTCACCTGGTTTCTTCATTATCTCAATCATTTCATTCATATATTGGTCTTGTGATATTGTCTTCTGGAATTCATTTACCAACAACTTTTTCACCTCTGCGACAATATTTGGTACTCCTTGAGGATTCTTTACATCTAGTCTCATGTACTAGTCTAGTGCGTGGTCTCTAAGTGTTATAGTCAGCTGCACAATTTTTGTATCCTCATCAGTGACCTTATTTTCTTCCTAGATATTTTCATAGATAAATAAATGCTTCTCAAGGTCCTCTGACACCTTTCGATGAAAATATGGTAATCTGATAGTAGAATCTACTCATGCCATTTTGAAACGTGTTGAGCTACTACCTCTGTGCATTGTAGATCGTTGATTGTTACTTCTTGAACTTGTACCCCCAATTGGTTTTCCTCTATTGGACCCCTGACATGTTGTCCCTCTTCTACTAAAAATTGGTTGTCTAAAAGCTTGTGTTGTGTTCAGGTGTATTAGTCGTACATGGGTTTGTAGGTTCCACACTAACTATGATCTGGACTGGAGTTCTTCCTTCTATTCCTGCCCTTGGACCTCTTATTTTCCTTTCATATGTTGCACATAGGATTTCCTCCATATGCTCCACAACCCGGATAACATCTACCTCTTCTTCATTTCTCTCCAATCCCTCTCTGTTGGGTATGGACCTCTCTTTGTTATTCATCTTATATTGGTAAGGTCTACCATTGTGCTTCTTTCCATCGTTTTCCATTATATTATTTTTTTGGTCCTCGTACATCATGATCAATTCCATGGCCTCCATATGCTTCTCCTTATCCAGTTTCATGTCCATATATCATACTCCTTTCATTGCTCACCCCTTCCCCCATGCACGCAAGTAAGTTTAGCTATTTGATTCCATGGTCATCACACCTTTGTCATACAATAAAATATTGATAGAAGTATCTAGTGATCTGATGTACCTACCTATGGGTCCCTTAAGAAACTCCTTCTCTGTAGTAGTTTACCACTTCATAATATCAACTGCAAATTCAGTGATAAACCCTGCATTAATATTGTCTAACCAAAAATCTATTGCAGACATAAATTTATTATTGACTTCCTGCAACTTCATGATATCCACAGAATTCCACTCTAGCTGTCTGATTTTATTCGTAGGATGGTTTTACTTCAACCTCAATAACCATTTCTGCAAAAGATGAGGGAATTCACAGAAAACTACTTCATGCAAGTCGCTAAAGACATATTTTCGATATATTTGCGTTGTGTATATTTAGGTTTTATGTTGTCCTTTTGCACAAACTCGAGTTCCTTCTTCCTTAACCATATTTCAATCTATGCCTTTGTTGGATTCCATGGCCTAAAAATTCCCTTCTACTATTTCATTCTCTTTGATTTTCTTCAACATATCCCTTCCAATCGATCTTGTGCAATTCTAGCCAGAAATAAAAAAATTTGTTGGATGCTTGGGATGACCTAGGTTCTGATCTCAAAGGTTTCCAACAAAACCTTCAAACAATCGGCCTTCCTGGTAAACAAGAAGGAAACACAACGCACAGAGTGCACAACACAGTCTCACCTAAGACAGCTTTATGGGGGACTGCAATACTCAGGTGTTTGTAGTCAAGGAATGGATTGGGATTTTAATCTGATCCTTTTCCACATACATTAACATTATTATCCATTAATTTACTTCTAATATTCATTCATTAATCGAACTATACATGCATGGTGTCATAATCAACTTAACCATTCATTCTTTAACTGATAAATAACATAATAGTAAAACAACCATTCATGACACATAAACATAGTATATTTACCATGGTTTACCCCCCCTTAGGCTACGCCCACAAAGATCTATATCTTATGCTCTTTTATTCATCTTTCTGCAAAATCTGTGCTGCGTGCATTACATCTTTTGTCTTACAATAAAAAATGAAGGTAAGTACCCTCTATGAGGTGGACAAGACCACACCATGCTCCACAGCCTGTGACCTAACCCTAAAAAACTTAGCTTATTTAGACCAAACTATCTCTCCTTTACTAACTGACCAACAAAACATCCAACAACAAAAACTGAACAACCTCTACTTAGACCTCCTAGGTATTTATTTATACTATTATACTAACTTATAGACATTACTGTCATGTCCAAAACCCTAACCCTAATATGGATAAGTTTTCGTGCATGTGTGCCACACTATTTTTCTTCCTTTTGCATGATGTTTTTCCTTCCTCTTTTGCATGCTTCTTTTTCATCCTCTATTGCATGTTGTTTTTTCGCCACATATTGTGTGCACTAAAAAAATAGGCTTCTCTTTCCCAAATAGGATTGCACCCAAAATAGACTTCTTTCTCCAAAATAGGCATGCCCCAACAACCTTTAACTATTGGGTTTTGGATTATTTAAAAGAGAAAGAGCTAGTTGTGCTACCTCCTTGGGTGTGTAAGCCCTTTTGCTCCCCTATTTAAGAAAAACTAGCTACGAAAAACCCTAGGAGGGTGTAAACCCTTTTACTCCTCCTAGTATTCCTTTGTGCAACAACTTATTTCAAGACAAAATGATGGCCTTGGTGCAGTTGTATGCACTTATACTCCCCAATAATATTATCAAATTAGACTTTTAACCAAGAAAGAAGAAACAAAATGGATTCCTTACCTAGTGCAAGCATAAACAAGATAAACTCCTTTAACCAAGAAATATACACCATAAAGCAAGAAAACCACTTCAAGAGAGATAACGCATCATTTCTTCCACCAATAGAAAATATAAACCATATCAAGAGAATGTAACCAAAATAGATGAAGAGAATTTCCCAAGAAGGGCACAAATTTCAGTCAATATCCTCTCACAAGAGGGAGAGTTATGTTAAAATGATTTGAGTTTGATCTCTATTTATACAAAGGCGTGTCTTGAGATTGAGGTCATCCATGATGTCTTATTGGCCTCCAAAGGCATGTCTTCACCATCTGGCATGCAGTACCGAGGCATCCAACATGTGGGATTATTTCCCCATGGAAGCCCAAGCTGGGCTTGTTCCTCTAAATTTGTCCACCAGCTGGGTCCTCCAAAGACAAATGAAAACGACCTCCAAGGATATTAAGTCAAAGAATAATGATGAGTAAATAAAATCAATAAAAGATCCATCTAAGCATGTACATCCAAACTACCTCATCAAAATAAACTAATTCTCAAAGAACCTATGCACTTACCAAGTTTGACTATGGGAGGGTTGACAGAACAACCTATTGGGTGAATCGTCCCTTAAGTTTAGGGGAGTTTCCTGAGGAGACCTATTTCTAAGTCATGTGTATGATTTTTTATGGATTAGGGGAATACTTTTGGGCATGGTTTTCATGAAATACAAGGGTTTTTAGTGTCTCGGTTATGGGTTCCTTTATAGAGGGTGTGTTGCACATTCGTTTTCAATGCATCCTTTTTCCAAGCCCATTCATTTCCATTAATTAATTAATGATCCAAAACCTTTGGTACTCCCTAGAGTGAAATAAATTATCTTGGGGGGTAGCACCACAAGGCCACTTGAATATAGAGGTACACAAAGTTCCATATGCAAGGAAAGAAAGGGACATTGAATGAATGTACACACCTCAACAAGTGGGGATATTTATATTTATGTGTTTTCTTTTATAGGTCTTTGGTCTTTTAAGAGAAGCATTTAATTTATCTCAAGACCTATTTGGGAAAGCATCTAGAATGTTCATAATCAGGATTTTATATTTTTCCATCCACAAGATTTTGGGCCTTCATCCCCTTCTTCCCATGAAGTCAGGGTCAGCCTCTTCTTGGGTTAGTAAACTTGAAAAGCGAAAAAGGTGAGGAGATGAGGGGATGAATTGTGTAAAGTGGCAAGTATGATCAAGAATGGCATGATGAATTGTCAAAAGGACCTCTCAGTAGCATAGATGTCCCTATGGTTGACCCACTTACTAGGGCACAATGTAAACCACCAAGGTGAAACAGGGCAAAGAGCATAATGTCCAAGTAAATTTCATGTAATCGAAAACAATAATAGATGTAACAAACTCAAATGCCTCAAATATTGAAATGAAACTCACCATAATACCTAACTTGTACCTCATGGATCAAGACCCAATGTCTTTTGGAGGCCATTTGTTGCGGTGGATACTGTCATGGTCAACTTGGAGCGTGGAGGTGAGGTGGGTCTCCATCTGTGCAAGTGGACATTGTTGGTCAAGTTGTCTCTCGGTATTCCATGTTTACAACCTGAGGACCTTGAGACATCATCTCCTTATTTATCCCACAAAATGGGGATAACAAGGTCGAGATGTATGTATATTAATAATAAACTAATGACATGCTACTTTTTATGTGAAATCTAACTCCCTATGTATCTCCAAAGTCTCTCTATAACATTTTCCATTTGTTCCCAACCAACTGAATGAGTTAAAATAATCATATTTTATACTTCAAAGGATATTAATCTCATAGGAATGTGCAACCTTTCCTGTAGCAATATGTGTTTGTGCAACAATGATGGTTTTGATTCATTCTAGGAAAAAGGGAAAGGAACAAGCAATAATATAATCAATAATTCACCACAAAATCCCATAAAAGGAAAACGCACTTTGTTTGAAATGGGATTCATGCCTAGGTCATGGAACATATATACCATAGGAAAGGACACTAATCAAACTCACTATGTCATCATTGATGGGAATTTTTTGAAATAATGATCTTAGTTTGCATGATGGACTATTAATGCCATTTGAATTGGTGGTTTCTATATTCGAATTGAGTTGTAACAGTTACCCATAAAATTATCCTTGTGCATAATGGTGATACCATAGCAAATCATTCTTCCATGGAAAATTATCTAATGAACTAGGGTCATCTTGTATTTGTTGAATGATCTTGCATATCTCTTGATCTTGCTTCCATTCTATCCTTACTTATTCCACCCAATCATATTTTGGAATAGAAATAGTACATATTGAACCTTTTGTTTCTTATTCTTTTCTTGAAATGACATCTACAACAACATTATGTTTTCCTTTTTTGTGGATAACTTCAAATTCATAACCTATCATCTTTGTAAACCATTTTTTTATCTTTTGAAGATAATAGTTGCTCCAAGAATTACTTCAAACTGTCATGATTCGTTTTTACTTTGAAGTGTCCTCCTATTAGGTAAGGGTGTCATTTCTTAATTGCATGTAGTATGTAGTATGTAGTATGGACAACATTTATTTTTCATAAATGGGTTTGAGTAAGTATTTTCTCTTAAGTTGGTTGCCTTAAAAGGCAAGGGGAATTCCTTCTTGCGTTAAAACTGCACCATTCCATGGATTGAGGCATCATACTCCACAATAAATGTTTTTGTAAAGTCAAGTGTGGCCATAATAGGAGTTGTACACATAGGTTCCTTAAGTTTTTCAAAACATTTGGTTGCTACTTGAGTCCAAGAAACCGATTCTTTCTTTAATAATGTTATTAGAGGTGTAGTTGTTTGACCATAGTTCTTGAAATAATTGTGGTAATAGCTCATAAATCCCAAGAATCCTCTAAATTCCTTCAAGGTTTTGGGAATTCTCCATTCCCTCATAGATTTTATTTTTTTAGGGTCCAGTTTTACACCTTCATGAGATACAATATGACCCAAATATTCCACTTCTTGAACCCCAAAGGAACATTTGGAAGATTTGTGTAAATGTATTGCTCTTCAAATAGTTGTAATGCTCTGTCAACATGTTGTACATGCTCTTCCCAAGATTTTTTGTAGATTAGTATGTCTTCAAAAAATACAAACACAGTTTTCTAAGGAAGGGTCTGAAAATAGAATTCATCAAGCTTTGAAATGTTGAATGTGTATTACTAAGTCCAAATGGTATAACCAAAAACTCATAATGACCTTCATGTGTTCTAAACGTTGTTTTGGGAATGACTTTGTTATTCTGATTTGATGATATCTTGAATGAAAATCCAACTTAGTATAGAAAATGGTTCTATGCAATTCATCTAATAACTCGTCAATGACAAGAATATGAAAATTAACTTTGATGGTGATTTTGTTGAGTTGTCTATAATATGGAAACATACGTTAAGACTATCGTTTTTTGTAACCATCACCACTAGTGAAGAGAAATAACTTTGTCTAGGTTGAATTATGTTGACCTCTAACATTGCTTGGATCATACACTCAATCTCACTCTTCTGTGCATAGGGATGCCTATAACGCCTAATTTTAGGTGGTACACTTTCTGGTTGCAAATGAATAACATGGTCATGATATCGAGCATGTGGAAGACCTTTAGGAATTTCTCCAAATACCTTGGAATGATTGTTGATAACTATTTGGAGATCAAATGTATTAGACATATATGTTAGAAAATCTAGTGAGCACAATTGTGAAATTAGATCATGGTGTCCCTTTTTGAGTAATTTTCTCATGCTATTAGAGCTATCTTAGAGGTTTTCCCTTTGATACCTCTAAGCTCAATTTCCTTTCCTTCTGAGGAAAATTTCATGAAAATATATTGAGAATTAATGGCTACTCTTCCCAATGATTGTAACCATTGGACCCCTAACACAACATCATCACCACCCATTCGTATGGAAATCATGGGACTATCCAAAAAATACTCCCCCATATTGATCTTAATACTATAACATTTCCAAAAATAATTTATGGCACCTCTATATGAAATCATTACTTGAAACTCTGGTGCTAGATATACAAATCAATTGATATATTTTTCTAATTTGTAATTGATGAAGATATGGGTACTACTAGAATCAATCAACATTGTTACCCTTTTATATTTTATGTATCATTGTATCTTGAGGGTTTTTGGAGTACTAATGTCGACCAATGCATGACAAGATGTCATTGGAGTAGTATCTTCTAGATATGGATCTTGTGATGGTTCCAATTCTTAATCTTCTTCATCTTCACAATCTATGTAGAATAATTTCTGCTCACCTCATTTATGCCCCTTACTGTAATTGTTGTCACAATTGAAACATAGTCCCTTTTCTCTTATTCCATCAATTTGTTGATCTGTCAATCTTGTCGGTTGATTGAGGTTAGGAGAGGGAACACTGTTCTCTCTAAAGTTGTTAGAGGTCACTCTTCTGGTAGACATTTTTTTGTTTTCCACTTTCTTTTCCGTATTGAAATATTTCTCTAGGGATTTAGGTTCGAAGAGATGGACCTCATATTGAATATTCTCCTTTATAGTGTCAATAAAAATATCTGAAAGATCATCCTCACAAATGTTCTTTACCCTGAGACTAATATTTTGGAATTGTTGAATGTTCTTTGTAATTGGACCTTTTTGTTGAAGATTTATGAATTGACTAAAGAATGTATTTCTCTTAATATCCTGATAATGTGATATCAATTCATCCGTAAAAATGGACCGAGAGATAACAAAATTATTTTTTCTTTAACAAATCCATTGATACCAAACAAATTGATCATTTTCTAAATACAAGGATGTAATAGGTACATTTTGTAAGCTTGGAACTTGGTGTAGATCAAAGTATTGTTCCGTCTGGAATATCCATGTTATAGGATCTTTACCATCAAACTTCCTTATATCGATCTTTGGAATGAAGTAGTTCCTTGGTGCTGGCTTGAAGCCTTGATTATGTGGATATTGAAGTGATGAACAATTATTATTATGGAACTCGATCTTTATTTCCTCTACATTTTCATGGTTTCCTTGCACTTTGATATCTCATTTAAAGAGTCTCTCATCTAGAGCATGTAAGATCATGGAAGAAATTCAATTTTGTAATTGTAACAACTTATTTTCCATATGCTCCCCATTTTATTCCATATTCTTTTACATCTTATTTTCCACCTCATCCATCTTTTTTTCCACGTTTCCAATCTGTTGAAACATTTATTCTCTTTCTTCTTCAGTCATGGTTGAGCTCTCTAGAGGTTTATTTTATGAAGTAAATATTGGAGAATCCTTTATATGAGTGTGAGAAAATAATAATTCTCCTATTTTTCCTCTTTATCACAAATTTGAATCACCACAATTAAATCTTCCAATCAAAACTTATGCCAATTGTAAGTTATGCACCTTTTAAACCCTACTTTGGAGAATGTTTGGATGGATGACCTTTGTATTGAGATGTATTTGAAATGTGAATCCTTCTAAGTCTAGATTTTTTTCCTGTAGTACTTTGATATGACTTCTTAAAATTCTAAAAAGTTCAGTGTCTGTACCTTCACTGATAAAACATTATAGAAAAAATACCAAAATGTCTTGTTTGAGACCAATTTTAGGATTATTAAACAACCCCAACTTCCACAAGATATATCTCACAAATTATAATGATTAAAAATATGAAATTTTTTCCACACGTAGCTCACTGTGTATCCTCGGGATTCAATAAATTTCAGAGTCTGAAACGTCACCGTGATTTTTTTATAGTGAAAATAAAAAAAGATGACTTGTTTGAGATTAATTCCATGACTATTCACAAACCCCAACTTTAACATAATATATATATGGAATTATAATGACCCAAAACTTGAAATTTGGACCAGATGTACTTCGTTGTGTTTTCTCAATGTCCACAAAATTTATGTATCTAAAACTTTTGAGAAAAAATGTTATAAAGAAATCTAAAGTTAACTACTTTAAAACAATTTCAGGATAAGTCAAAAAACCCTAGATTTCATAGGCTATATCTTAGAAAGTATAACAAAACATAACTTTAAATTTTTACCAGACATACTTAGATATGTCTCTTGAGTAGCCTCCAAAATTAACTATCTGAAGCATCCCCCAAAAAAATGTTATAGAAAAAATTCCAAGATGACTAGCTCAAAGTAGGGAAACCCTATGATTGATGCTCTAATACCAAACGTTATGATCCAACATCTTAAAAATGATAAACATAAATAAATTAATACAACCCACTTTGAGAGACAAACCTTCTTTCACAATATAACCAATTCAAAAGACAATATGAGATGAGATATGTTGGATTAATGAGAGGGGGGATGAATCAGTAATAACATAATTATAATCATTTTTCTTCAAATGTTATATCAATGTAGAATTATTATCCAATAATGAGCAGTAATAAATAAACAATCACACACATACACAGTACACCAGTGTTTTACGTGGAAACCCAAATTCGGAGAAAACCACGGGATGCTTTTTCTTATATGTATTGAAGAATTACATTCATTGGAAGCACCAACTTCCTTTGTTTTCCCGCTGCAACTGGAAGGAGGCTCCAACCCCCTAGTTTCTCAGGCTACAACCTTAGGGAAGCTCTAACTCCCCAAATATCTAGCTACAACCAAAAGGAGGCTACAACCCCCAATGTTCTCCAGCTACAACCAAAAGGTAGCTACAACCACCTATCCTTGCCCTGTCCTACCACCCTGAAGTAGAAGTAGAATGATGGAACCACTGTCACACTATCACTGTGAGATATACAACTGTAAACCTCTACCAATAAATATGAACCATGCATCAACCTGTACCTCAACCTGTAATTAACCTGTATCACAAACAAGTGCATCAACCATGCACTAACCTATAATCAACACGTACCATAAACAAGTTCATCAACCATGCACCAACCTGTAATCAACCTGTACCATAAACAAGTGCATCAACTATGCACCAACCTGTAATCAACTTGTACCATAAACAAGTGCATCCAACCATGTACCAAGTATGTACCAATCATGTTTCAACTACTCATCAACTATGACTCATCAATATGTACCAACATCATCAACTATACACCTCATGTATGTGCACCAACTCATCAACTACTTGTCTCAACCATGTACTCAACATGTACCTCAACAAAATCCCTCATCAATTTCATCATCCAAATCTGATTTGTAGCTCTGTAATAGACCTGGTGTATATGATCACATTCTTACAAACCTTCCTTAACTTTAAAAACAAGATACTAGCATTTTCATCAAACTTTTCTTTAGTCTCACATGCCTAGTTTTGGATTAGTCAACAACCCTAAC